>JAAGAY010008028.1:0-18609 GCA_011801015.1 Ardeotis arabs
TTTGGTTTTTTTTTTTTTTTTTTTTTTTTTTTTTTTTTTTTTTTTTAATAGCATGCTTGCATCCAACATTGGCTGCAATGTTTATAGTCACAGAGCCTGTTGTGGACTAAAGACCTTTAATAGATCTCTGTGTCCTATGTTGCATTTCCTAATTTAGTTGCCTTTGTTACAGTACAACAGAAAAAAGGGCATTTCGTATCCATGGATCTTGATATATTTTCAAAGGAAAATACAAAAAAACATTGCCGCTGAGTAAGATAATTTATAGAAAGGTACAGTGACCTGCTAAGATGATGCAGCAGGTCTGTAGGTAACTTGAGAATAAAATCCATGTCTTTCAGTTCTCAGACAATGTGTATCCTCTTAACTGTACGTTTTCAGAAGCAGCATAGCCTAGAACTCAGTAAAGGATAAAAGATTCAAATTAGTTAAGTTTTCACAGAGTAAATTTGATGATCCTGTAAGCATGCTATAACAAAGGCACATACTTTCAATCCTGTCTCAGTGCATCAATGTCTCTATTCATTTGCTTTTTATGCTTTCTAACCTTTCAGATCTATAACCCAAATACTCAAAAGCAAGTGTGCAATGACACAGCTGAAAGTTTCAGACATACCTTATACAAGCACACTAGCTCCCAATTCTGGGTTCTGCTGATGCACTCACAACACTTTTTGTGCAAACTTAGGTTGGAAGGCTTGTTATATAAGTTTGTCTTACCTAAAGCAAGCATGCGTCATGCATGCTGCCATGGGAAGTAGAGTGCAACGTGAATACATGTACAAAGCTATTTTTCATCTCACAAATATTTCCATGTAAAATAACTCTTTCCACATGTGAAAATGGCTTTGCATTTTTTTTTTACAAGCCCAAAGTAAAAAAAAAATATTTTCCTTTTTCATAAAACTAAGAAAATAGGATTTCTCTTCAGCTGTCACATTGCTCATTTGAATAACTTTAAGTCAAATTTTGCATTTGGATTGTGCATAACTCTTGCTCATTTTAAATAGGTTCCATCTAGGAGTAGAATTTGACCTAGTTTTTCCTCAAGAGTATGTACAGTAGAAAGAAACAGGAAGAAGTGATGAGATCAGTTCACAGCTGATTCAAATTACTGTGGAGCCACTAAATCTAGAACACAGTCTCACAAACAAATAGTTTCTTGAATATCTCTGGTGAAAGGAGCTATCAGAAATGACAAATACTGTTAGCTAATTCTGGAACTGTGACAGAGTTTTGCTTTGGCTCTATGTCTCATGAATTTGTCACGACTTTGTATGTTATTTCCCTAAATAGACTTCCTACTATAATTTTGCCAAACACAGCTATAAGGGACTGTATGTTATAGTTATTCAAATCAATGGACATATTCAAAGAACTGAACCTCAAGGTGAGTTAACTGAACACCAGTTTTGACTTTGGCTGCAAAGTCAAAAGTCTGGAGGACTTGCTTTAACTTTTACCAGAGACAGAGCACATCAAATGCGTATCTTCACTCACAAGTGTTCTTAAACAACTGCATGTAGCCATGTGGCGTAAGATATGTGCATTTGCTGACACAGAATAATCTTCATTCATGCATACAGTTGTAGGACTAGCACAAAGGCTGAATGGAGTTTATATTCCTCCTTCATCTTGTGGTCACTGTTTGCTTATCTGCCACAGTAGCAGTTTGGTTGAAGCAGCTCTTTTCATGTCATCCATACTACCGATCTGGTATTCCCTGAGGGAAAAGTAGAAATATACCCCATGTACATCCATGGTCTAATCAACTACTGAGAGACTTCAAGATTCAGAGAAATTTTCATCTTATTTGACTGTATTAAATAGCTCCTGAAACTTCACAGTAACACAAGGAAATCAGATTAGTTAACTAACCTAACAATGGTTTTAAGAACCCAGCTTGATTCTGCACTTCTAAAATTATGCACTGCTAAGCAGCTTTTGATACAATTCTTATCAATGTTTCTAATAATATCTACATTCTTGCTGAACATAAATTTACTACTCAGTGTCTTTTCAAAAATCGTTCTTTGTTTCTTACACATATATGTGAATTATTTTCACACCTTCTGGTTCTTCCTTGCTGACCTGCCTTAACTGAGCTCCCAGAAAGACTCACCAAAGACCCTACTATTTCCCTAGCTATCTACATGAAAACTCCAGAATCTAATGCATTTAAGCCTGGTGCTCTGTCAAAGTTAATAGTCATAATTGCCTAATTATCTGCTCCAGTATGATGGTAAAACCTTTTAACATTTCACTTTTCCCCAAGGAGAGTGTATTGCAGTTTCTGGAATGCTGCCTTACCCTTCTTTTGGGAATACTTAGGCAAAGAATTCATTTTGCTCTCAGATAAATGAAACTTATGATCTCCCTCTGTAGCCATACTGTCTCTTTGCCTGGCTGTTGTACACTAAGTGCATACGTCTATATTGAGATACATAGTAAATTCACTAGCATGTTCTGATTGCCATCTCATTTACAGGGATGTAAGTCACAGTGTAAGTAATCTTGTTGAACTAATCAGAATTATTTTAGCTATGCAATGTTATAATAGTTTAAATTCCCTCTGATCCAGCCCCTATATATGCTGAAGTTATTCAAGGCTACTTAAATTACAGAAACCCTGTGAGGACTCTACACCATATCGGAAGACAACTTCTGGTCTAAGCTATGAAGAAGGGTCACTCTGAGGGTGAGCTGAACACAGTTCTAAAACATCTAGGCTAGATTACCCACCACCTTGCTCCTATGAAGTCATATACATCAAATTATAGTGAGAGTTACTAAATATAAACAATGTTGATAAGAATAACATACTGAGTAGGTGTTGAAATAGTTGTAAAAAATAATTACTTTTCTTTATGGCATGCTGCAAACTTTATATAAAGAGATTAAAGTTAAGGTAATTGGCGACTGTAATGTTCTACTAATAGATCTATAATCAGAAGTATAGACACTCAATTTTTGTAAAGTTTTGTAACCCTGCCTTCCTTATTACTTTGTTTTACATTTTTGTGTTCATTATTCCTTCAGTTCTACAGTCTAACACATTGAAAGTTTGGGTGAAAATCAGAACCCACATCTAAGCCTCATTTTCTTATGGCTAAACACAATCACTCCAATTGAACGTATCAGGAGGCTAAAGCTCTTCAGGAGCCTAACTGAGGTATAGAACTTGGGGCCTCTGTTGCAAACACAAAGATGTGGTTTTGGCCAGAGTCCTCCAGATTAATTCCTTCCTTTAGGTTAAACTCTCCATAAACTCTGTTTTAAATCCCATCTACTTGGTAAGACAACTTATGTTTATGTTTACTTATTCTTTTAAAATTAAAGTTTTTATTCTCCTTCTCTCCATTTTAAATTTGAAATACAAAGATGCAATTACACTAAAATCAACAAGAGGTAGTTTGACATGGTAGAGCACAGAGCCCTGCACAAAGAAACTACTTCTTGTTTTACTGATCATCTTAAGAGTAAACTGGGCAAAGCTGGTTTGCTTCCAAAGCCTGAGTTAACTCACTTCTAAAGCAGCCTAGATACTTTGTGGTTTGGGCACATAGATATACTGATTTTTCCTTCTGTGCACTTATTAGTTGCTCATTTTATTAATAAAAGCAGTGCTTGGTCCTTATTGGCCAAGTTTCAAGTTGTATCCCCAAAAGTGGAGAGTTCTGCATATGTCCCTCCATGCAACTGCAAGTATCAACTGCCACTTGACCAACAAGATGTATAAGCTGAATCCCTGGGACAAAGATATCCACATTGCACATTTTAGAGAGTAGCCTTACTACCCACCCCTCCTGCAATTGACTGTTCCAAAAAAGGACTCCACAAACAAGAAAAGTGCAGTAAGTGATCACTTTTATTAGGCTAATAGAGAAACGACCTTGAGGGAGGACATCCTTTCAAAAGTAGCTAAATCTGCTGATGACACAGAGCTGAGAAGCAGTAAATACAGAGGAACAGAGCAAACAAAGTCATTATGATTTGGATAGAATTAGGCTTATGGGATGCTAAGTAGTTTATGCAGTTCCATGTAAAGAAGTAAAAGGTAATGAGACTAGGGACCAAAAATAATCACAGATATTGAAGTCTAAATTAAAGCACAACATAGAATACAGACCAGGAAAAGGAAGCGGGAATAAGATAGTTTAAAGTGTTTTCCACAATCATGCACCATATTTGGCAGCGATAAAAAGGCAAACAAAAGTTCAGAGCAGAAAACTGGATGAGGTAGAGGGGAAAGAATAAAGAAAGAATTATAATTTATCAATGGAAGGCATTCTGGCAACACATAAAAGAATACTGAGGCCATATGTGGGATACTGTGTGTGATTCTGATCATCACATAACACTGCAGAAAGCACATCAGTAGGATGAAATAAAGCACTAGATGGACATCAAAATGTCTTACAATTTGGGAGGATGGGTCATTCATTCTGAAGAATGATTAGTCAGCTTCAGCATTTGCAGGTTTTCAGAAATGATTTACAAATCATCATAGTGTTATATCCTAAGAGGAAGGGCATGGATTGATGACAGGCTGATAGTGAATGAAAGTAAAATGTTAAATTAGGTATTAGAAAGTACAAACAGTCATTCAGCTAGACAATAAAATACTTTGCCAAGGCAGGCTGCAGCAGTTCTGTTTATTCTACATCCTCAAAAGCAGGCTGGATTAATTTAATGTGATCCTGCAACTTTTAACAGGCAAACATCCTATTAACTTAGCAAGAGTTCTGCATGAAAAATACTTAGAATTGAACTCATAACCCATTAGATTTTTAATGAGTTGAAAAAAGTTAAAAGATATAGCTTATACTGACATCAAGGGCAACTGTGCAGTTAAAATTCCTGCACAAATTATTAGAAATAGTGTTGTAAGAAGCTGTAACTCTAACAGAGTGAAGTACATAAGTACACGCTTAATTTGATACATAGTCAACAGACTTAGAGACACGGTCAGTGAAACTCTCATTTAATTAAAGGTAAGCAGGTTCTTAGGCAATATGGTAAACTGCAGGTAAATGCGTAAGAGATTTGTAAGTATTTGTCAGGGTTTAAGTTCACAGTCTACAAACTTCTCACATATTCTACAACATGTATTCTCCAAATATGGAAAGATAGAATATGCATACATTTATGTTCCTACATGAAAATAATTCCAGTGTTAATGTTGAAAATGGGCCAAAATTTGTGTGACAACTTGGCTACATCTTTAAAGACAGACTTTTAAGCATATGCAAAATACCACCCTAGGATGGATCGACCATGGAAAGCAATGGATACTTATATACCTAACACTTCAAGAAAAAAGAGCCATCATCATAAAAAAAATTAACCACATAAATACCTTTGAAAAATGTACCAAATTTCACTTACTTCATATCCTTAGATATCTTTTTACGTCTGGACACTACAGAATAAAATCTTTCAAAAAATCTGAAAACACAACTTGGTGGTGAGATGCTATAGCAAAGTGTTTTTACAAGACATGATATAAAACATTCTGTCTTCTAATATTAATTCTAAGGAACTATATGGAGAAGTCGCTAAGGTGATCCTTCCCCTTCACTTTCAATCTTTAAGAATATAGAGATTTTTCAGACTTTTTTTTTCCCGAGAAAATAAAAACAAGTTAAAGATGCCATCATATGTGCTTTTTTACTAAATTAATGTATAGCTCTATTACTAAATGGATGTTCTATTTTTAAATATCCTGCAAGATAAGCTATTTGCAAAAAAAATACACAGAAAATGTAAAGCTCTTTTTCTGACGTTCACTGCATTGGAAAGTGCTAATAAATCAAATAGTGTACAAAGAACAAGTTTTATTTCTTTTTAAAAACTAATAATTGAGATGCTGCATGCAATAAATAGATATGAATTAATTTATTGTGAGGGTTTTTAACTATTTCCTGCACAGTCAGGGCATACCCAAAATCTTCTGTCAACAAAGCCTGGATTAAAAAACAGCACTGTCTGATATATATATGGCACTTTGACCAGCAGAAATTCAGTGAGGACAGCAAAAGTGAGACACCACAGAGGTGTAGGGAAAAATTAAACCCCCAAACCTTCTAAAATTAATGAAAAGAAAAAAAAAAACCACAACACAAAAACCCCCCAAAAATCTAAAAGGCTGAACTAGAAGTGAAATATGGGTAGGACAGTAGGACACCTAAAGGAATAGAGAATCAAATAAAAGGGATGCAAATGAAAGGGAACAGAATTTTCTAGAGAGATCGAGGGTAGCCTGGGGGAAGCCTCCAGAAAAGGAATTACAGGACAGTGTTACAAAAGAAGAGGAAAGGTGGAAAAAGAAGTCAGTGAATAACAAGAAAGCAGAGACAGCACAAAAGCCATAAAGCACTAAGATGTAAAGAAAGTACTTTTGTTCCTTTTCCTCCCTCCCTCAAGATATATTTGCACTCTAATAATCATTCTTTTACTTATTTTTATTTCTCCAGAAACCGGAATATTGGACTATGATGGAAACAAGGGTTAAAACCTGTTTCACTTTCACCCTTATCTCTTCACACGTAAAAGTTAAAAGTCTGAATTCCAGACTTGATTGTTGACAAGCTAGGAGGCTGCTTTGCTTGAATGCTTAGAAGCCTAGCATCCAAAACTTCCAGTGGGAGCATTTATGGGTGCACAGAGTCCCAGACAATCAGCTCTACGTGACAATACATGCATTTAAAACATTTCCCTGAAAAACATTTACATCCCTTTGCTTCCCATTCAGCGTCTCCTGAACATCACAGACAGAGTGAGCTATATCTAACACAATCTGGAGAAGGACTTATCAGTACGGTTGTAAAACATGCTGGAAACAAAATGAAAGAAACCTCTTTGATAGCAAGGGAGGTTTTGCAAGTGAGGAAAATATATCCCATTTTTCTGAAGTACTTGTTTTCATAAATTAAATTTTCTCCTCTCTCCTGATCAGAACGGCACTCTCTACTGACTGCTCTTACAATCATCAAAAAAGTGGGTAGGAGAGTATTTTTCTTCAGTTTTTCCTTCCTTATCAGTTTGGACTTTCAAGTTCTCTAAGTCCTATACATATATGTAGCATAGGATAGTGTATGAGAAAAGTGAGGAAACCAAGATAGAGAAAACAATTTCTGTATTTAAAAGACTTTTTGTAAAGACAATTCTAGAATTGTAATGATTAGTTTTAGGTACTTCTCATTAGAGTTCAGCAGGAATTTGATTTTTTTCCACCATAAAGACTTCCCAAAGCTCTCCATGAAAAATCAAGGGAGAGCTCTAACAAAGACTAAGACAGCAGTCTGGATACTCCTCTGTTCTGTTTCTGACTAGGAATTCACACCCAGTTACCTACATCCCAGAAAATATAGCTACCGAACAATCACTTAGTCTGGAATGCTCTTTTCCTTTTGGTTATTAGCTAAAAGACTTCAATGGAAGTTCAGTCAAGCAAATGAATATACAGAACTGCCACATGAAGTGAGCCAATATTTTCTCATGAAAAAATATTGTAGCTATAAATCCCAAATCGGTACTCCTTTATGATCCTGATCAGTTCTCAGATTTCTATCATCTTTGGGGAATGCATCATCAGCTAAGCTCCTCCTAAGTACTTCAGCAACTGTGTGCCACAAAAGATAGAAATCACTAAAAACAGACATGCGGATCAGAAGAAGGTACAAGATATAAAGAAATGTTAGTGCAGTTCAATGTACATTGAACTTGGATGAAAAAAGTGGAAGTGGTGACAATATACTGAGCAGATCAATTGTTAACATGCCCACGAATGTCCCATACATTTCCTAGGTATTCTCTCAAGGCATTACATTGTGCTACTTGGTTCCTACAAAACAAGGCAATTAATACATTTATTTTATTGTTATTGATTTGTATTATGCCATCTTGATTGATTTCACTAAGATTTATTTCTCCCTTACAAGGATAGGTATTTCCTGTAACAGTATCACAACTAAGTTTGTAATACTAGCCAAACGGAGTCACAGTGTTTTCACAGAAGGAAGAAAATCTCTATCAGAGGGACCAGAGTCCCTCATCACACATATCCATTGAGGTTCAGAGTTACTTAGGAGGCTAAAAGGAAGAAAACATTTTGCAGGCTTTAAAACTTAAACACACAAACAGCTATTTAGACCTGGAGCTCATTAATCTAGTAGTGTTGATAAGAGTTTAAATCTTCTCTCTCATAAACTTAAACCAGAGTAACAATGTCTTCAGTGCCTATATTAAAATACGACAAAATAATATGCAGAACATATACTTAGCTTCAGTTTACTTTCCTTCTAGTTCTTCTGAAGTCAAAACGCTTTGGTTAATGGGTCCACTCCTGGGAGAACAATGCACCAAAACTAGCAGCACAGGAGGATCCTATTTCAGCTGTAAATTTGTCATCTGTATTTGATGTGTTCCATAAAGTTATTCATTGTATCGTTCTAAATCTCCATGGTTCCAGCCATTTTGGGCAATTCCTAAATGGCAGAATAAATTTTCACTATATGTCATTCTCCACGCACTTCCTTCTAAAACTCTAGATTTTAAAGTTTAGCTTTATAAGATCTGCAAGACAGACACTGTGACAGGAAAGGAATATTTTGAAGAACACCATGCTATTAGGATCCCAAGGCCTCTTAAAAAGTGAATGGTTAGTCTCCCAGAAGGATGAATGAATACATTTGATGGTGGATGTTCTGTTTATTGTACAAAAAACTTCCATCTCCTCTGAGACTTCACAAGCTGGAAAAGCAGTTTCTCTGCTGTCTGTTACACTTGGGTACTTCCGCTTAAATTATCCATTCCATAGATTCCTTCTTGTGTTAACTTGAAGCTTGTCACATTAAGACTTGACAGAACGCTAATGCAAGAAATTTTTATCTAACAGATACAAATGGTATTGACTGCTATCTCCCTAAACTTCCTTTTCTATTGGCTTAACGTAAACATTTCCAGTTAAAACATTTAGGAAGTCATAGATATAAATTACATTTCTGAAGTGAATATACAGACTATTTACATTCCTAGATATTAAAAGCAGAAAGGATATTGCAAACTCACAATATTAACATCTCCATAAAATAGATCACTGAACTTAATGCAGAAAATCTTGCATTGAAGGTCTGTGCAATTTCCTAAACTCCTATCCCTCAGTGGGAAAAAGGGATCATTATACAGGTAATGCAGCACAATAGTGATTCTCAGTAAACAGAGGTAGATCAGCTAGCAGAAATTCCTTCATCTTAGTCAGGATAGGTAAGTGAGAAATTCCACATTATGATAAGTTTGGTTTTTTTTTTTTACAGCACAGGACAGCAGTTATGCCTTAGAATCCTGTGGAGGGAATAAAGATGGATTTCCTCTTACAGCTATTGTAAGAACATGCTCCTCTAGGCAAGTGAGGCTTGTGAAGTTTTGAGGCATCTCACATTGGTTAAAGAACATTCCAATCTCATATCTCAGTCTCAAATATATCCCCAGCTCAGCCATACAGCTTGTCTGTTATACAAGCCCCAAGAGAATTGTGGTGATCCCAGCTACAGGATGATAAAAAAGAGGAGGAAAATGATGGCATTAAAGGACACATGCATAGAAGTGCTGTCTATTAACTTTAATTTTACACAAATATTTGAAAGCATTTTGCATTTCTTGTAAAGGTGCTTTGATATAAACACAGTACTCTTTGTAATCCTTTTGCATCAATAAATCATGATAAAAAGTTGTGTTAGTGAAAGTGGAATGGAATAATTAAAAGCATAGCATAAACATATATTCCTTTTCTTTTTTCCTGAAAAAAAAAAAAAAAATCAGTTTATCACAGAATTTCCTTAGCCCATACATCCATATGTTTCCACTAGACTAGCACATCTGTGTGAATTCAGTTTGACCCAACTCACCTACTCCTTGCTTTATGCTGATACTACAGGACCCGTATTGTACCTCTTTTTAACACGGAACTTTTCAATTTCTCTCCAACCAATTTTTAACATGGAACTTTTCAGTTTCTCTCCAACCAATTTCTCTTTCCACATTAAAGAAGAATGGAACAGAAATTGTACAGTATATACTAGAAATAAACACAGACCAAACATCAATTATAAGAACAGGGTTATACATTAACTATTTCTGTTTTCAAAATTGCTGTAAAATATCACATTATGCTTTTCATTAGGAGAGATACTAGGCTAAAAATATCACTATGTTGATGGTATTCTCTCATCTAGAGAAATAAAAAAATGTTAGAATCCTCAGTCAAACAAAAGTCTAATTCAGATTTTATTGCTAAAACTTCCAGTCAGCTCAAGGTACTTTAAGTTACTATTTATATTTTAAACAATTCTTCTTTTATAAGTAAATGGGTAAAATACTTGCATGAAATAAGTTGCATAGAATAAAATACTTGAATATGACTAATGTGACTGGCTTTTTACCATCAAAAGAGCTGGCACTTTACTTTAGCAGTGGCTCAGAAGAGATCAGTCTTTATTCTGATGTTGGTCCCTTTTTGGTCGTAATTAAACAAGACAGTGCTGTAAAGTGCCTTTCTACTTTGTGCACACACATCCACTGATGTTTGCATGTATAACAGCAGCTTGTGGCTCAACAGCAAGATACTCTGGATTGGAACATGCATATGATTCCAGATATCAAAGTTAGCTTTAGTTTGACTTTGTGAGATTCTAAAAGCAGCTGTGCTTTGTTGCACTTCCTTAGATCCCAATAGTGATTTAGTTCTGAGGATTATATATTTGTCTCTTATGTGTCAAAAGTCTTATCCCTAGTGACATTACAACTCTGTTTTTGTATTTAATGTAAAAGCATGATAGCTTCACATTGATGATTGTCAGCAGTTGCTATTTATCAACTGTCAAAAGTTTTCCTCATGGGAAGACAGAAAATCAAATGGATTATGGCTGGTTTTTTAGTTGCTTAAAGAAATCTTACATGACACAGTCTAAAAAGAATGGCTAAACTGCTCCTGACAACCAAGTTAGCATTCATAGCAATATGCGATTTTATGTATGTAGCAGGAGAACTGTCAGCCATCTTGACAAAGCAATACATTTTAAAAAGCCATATCAGTTCACTCATCTGACCTCTTGGTTGCAAGATCACCTGATACTGTATTACATATTTCTAAAACTACTTACAGTATTCTCTAGGAAAAAAAAAAAAGGGATAAATCAATACTGCAAATAAACATGACAGATGAAATATCTAATAGTAGATGGTAAAAGTGTCTAGTAATTACACCTCTGCAATAACTTTTGGTTAAAACTTTTAAAACTAAGAGGGATACGCCCTCCAAAGAGGAAAAAAAAGAATGAGAGTGCCTGCACTTGCAATAGCGCTTGTCTGTTCCCCTTCACTTCCCTGCACTTATACAATAACTAGAGGAAGGTATCCTTTCTTGAAAATATGAAGAACTTTATCCCGTTAAAGGTATTTTCTTCATTATGACTGGAGAATAAATTAATGAGAAGATACTCACTTAGACAGTCATCTCCCTACTTGCATCAACACACACAGAGTCTGATCACAGAGATAGCTATGAATATTACATAAAACTTGCACAAATCTTTCTGGTTATATCTAAAAAAAATGAGTCACAAAAATTGAGTGAGACAATAATTATCTTTTTGCTTGTTTAATGATTTTACAATATGTCAATTTGTATACACACAATTGTAAGATAATGAAGTGAAATGTACTGTATGTTATTTACTCAGACTGTCTGGATATACAAAAGTTGGAGTTAAAGCTTCTGGAATCATGATGTTTGAATCTCAGAAACTTGTAAACCCATGAAATGTAGGAGTTAACTGCATTATGAATAGACTCTTCATTCAGCCTGCACATTGTGGGAACAACCATGGACCTCGTCCATGTTGTAATGCTGTGAAAAAGGCTATTTTAATGACATTTCATTTGGAATCAAAACTACAAAAGTGGTTCACTGGTCCAGCATTCTCCATGATCTCCTTAACCTGTTTCAGGTTTGATATTCTTTTATCTTTAATAAACGTATTGAAAGGGATTCGGTGTCTCAGAGATAATTATGCCCCACCTCTAACTTCAGTATATTATAACAGAGAGATTAAGGGAAATTCAGGGAAGCAATAGGGATTTAAATGACATAAAATAGAACAAAAGATTTAAAATTCAGTCTTTTTAGTTTCACCTTGTATTGTCAGATAGAGAAACCAGCTTTACTTCAACCTAATGGTCGTGTGGAGATTACCGGTCAAAGTGCAGAGAATATAAAGCTCCTGTTATAGAAGTACTTCTGAAAAACCTGAAGCTTAGATCTGGGCTTTCACCTTCTTTGAAGCTTATTATGAAAACCTGTTCTATGACAAATGTCCAGATAATGATATACTGTAACAATACCTTGGTTTTCAAGAGCCATCTTACAGACTTGTGCTGCACTGTACCACCATTGGAATAACACCTTTTAAAATATTTTATGTCCTTCTAGAGTTGTTTAAAGTGACAAAAGTCAGAGTAGCTCTACATATCTGAGCTTGAAAAAAGTGACATATCCTGTACATGGCCACAGAGGGGACAGTGCTAATATTAGGCCAGTGAACAACAAAACCCCAATGATGAAGCTGATTAGAAACCAAAGGATGTATATCAGCAATGAATTTAAATAATGACTGGGAGTCATGATAACAACCCCCTGAGACATGCACACACCAAGAAACCCAACACAGATGGGGTGGGTCAAAACTATAATTAGGATTTAATACTATGTCTGAGCCAGTTTCAATGTCAAGCTTCCTTTACATTTACACTCACACATTATGGAAAGGAAAAATGAATTTTTATACAAGACAAAAGGAAGTTTCTCAGAAGAGGCAGCTTTTTTTCTCCCAACTCTAGCATAGGTATTCTATATTATTTTGGGATACATTAATTTTTCTTCTCTGTGAAGCCTTGGTAAGAGTATTTTCCTTCTGTGCAGTCAAGTTTTGAGGATTCATAAGGCATATAAATACTATAGCAATGAGTACCATCAAGAAATGTACAGAAACATTGTTGACTTTATGCTTTGTCTGCTTTTACTAACTGAGCTGGAGGATTTTGGTTTCCATGTTAGGTATCCTAATACTAGTAAACAGGAAGAATGAGAAAAGATGTATTGAAACACCTTTGAATCTCTCTGGATTACAGTGACAGACAGAAAAGCATTTTAGGGATGAAAACATAGCAAGCTAAGTAATTTCTAGGTTTTATTAATTCTTTTCTTTAGATGGATCAAATTTAATGATGTAGTTAAAATTCTAGAATTGAACAGGCCTCTTCTTGACTGTCAGAACACAGATTAAATCAATTTTGCTAGCTTTCTAGACTGTATTTTCACCTTTTTTTCACTATTTACAGAGCTAACTGCACCTGTGTATATGGTCACAGACAAGGCACAGCCTCACATACACTGGGATTTTCAAGTAAACACAAATTGTGGATTACACTGGGGCTATGCACTGATGCATAAAATATCTAAGGTCAATATGTCATCAAAATATGTAAGGTCACATTCAGCATATGCGTGGACTGAGTCCAGCGATCGCCATTTTTACATTAAACAGTCATTGCTGGAAGCCCATAATTGCCTACCTATGTTCAATACTCATTTGTAGGGTTCACTCAGCTCATATGGCTCTCTCAAATGGTCCCTTTCTCTTAGTAAAGCTACAGGCAAGAGAGGATTTGTCCCATCCTTGCTGTGGGCTTTCTGCACAGCAATAAAGCTGGGATGAACACTACAAAAAAGGCAATGCCCTGGGTGTGAGTCTGTGGGAATTAGTCCATTAAGGGAGCTACCCCTAGGCAATTATTTTCCAAGCTCTGTTTTTCATGCTGAATAGCTCCTTTTAATGAGCACTAATGTCCACTCTGATCAATATCTGTAGTAGAAAGCATTCCTGTCACTTTCTCTGGTCATACCCAAAAATAAAAGAGAATTTCCAGTATTTTTTTTTGAGCAGCAGCAGAATTACAGCCAATTGCTTCTTGACAATGAAATATGGAGAAGCAGAATGAACATAAACACTCATGGATCTTTCTCCTTGTGATGGCCCTTCTTAATTTCATGACAACCCTGTGACTGATACTGTCAGTATCCATGACACAAGCCACTTCTCCCCGTTTGTCAAACTGCAGCAGAGCAGCAGCAAATGGCTGACAATACATATATTGTTATCTGTAAGACTTACTCAGCACAAATGATGTTAAAAGCATTTTTACAGCAACAGACAAAAAAAAATGAGGAAGAAAATTCACGCTTAGGCCTACCCTTTTTTTTTATATGTTAGCATTTTTTAAGGATTCCATGTGTGATCATATCTCTTGCTAAGTTTTTTTTCTAGTTCTTGTATGAAGACTTTACCATTTTTTTTCTGTCTCTCATGACAGGGATGCAATTCTCTGTCATGAAAGACTGGGTGCTGTGCTGTGCAGAATAGGGGAAGAAGGACCACTGTAACTCAGGAACTTGGACGAGGAAGTAATTAATCCCCCTCTCTTTCAGCACCACCCTGCTAGGTTTCATTGATCACTACGTTACATGATTTTGATCCTTGTACCTCTCCTCAGGTGTTGACCCCACTGAAGATAAATGGGCATCTGAAGAGCTGCTCAAGGCCAGTCCAGCACTGCATGATTGAGGGAAGAGAAATGCTTCATATACCAACCAAGAATCTAAAACTTCTACTGAATTCTACTTGTTGATGAAGTTACGCTGTGATCCCACTGTTTCCCACATAGTTCATCAGTTTCCAAGGCAGCAACCTCTTCCTCAGGAAGTCTCTCACACTCACAACATAACATTGATCACAATCAGCACTATCAGAGAGGAAGAAGCTGTGTCTCTCACCCTGAAAATCTGCCTTATGTTTATCTAGTCCCCTCTTTAACTAGTTTCTTTACACCTAATACAGTCCATTTCCTTTTAAGTTCTCAAATACATTCAAATTAAAGAATTAAAGACAGGGTAGAGATGGAGGGTCCATCTCTCCATTCATTCCTCCAATTACTTCCAGCAGTGAGGACTTACAACAAAAGGAGGGAGTACAGAAGCAAAGGATATTCCTTTTGCAGGCTTTCTTACATTTTGGGCAAACACGAAATTAATATCCCAGCTGCATTTGGGGGGGAAAAAAAATTATCTATCTCAACGCCTGAGTTAGCATTGTCTGAATTCAGATCCACTCATCCTACATCCTATGTCAAAAGTGCCATAATTTATACTTTTGCTTAAAAAAAAAAAAAAAAAATGGAAAATTTATCAGATACCATAGTAGCTCCAGAGATCAACAGCTTACTCTTATGCAAAATAAAGCTTGTAACCATCTTTAGTTACCAAACAACTTTAACACATACAAGTTCTCTTTGCTTAGAGTATCTTTCCCAATAATAATGACATTCCCACTCTCCTAGTCATCAGAAGGCAAGTAAATGAACATAATATTGAAGAGTAAATTCATTCACTTGCAAAAGTAAACTTAATTCCAAAAATTTTAATGTGTCCTGTCTGCAAAGAATTTAAATTAATGTCGTTTGCATAAACAAACATGAATGTCAAGAATTCCAGGCAAGGTTTGAAATAAATAGTTTTATGTTTTTGCAATACATTCATACTCTTTGCTGCTACATTGAGAATAGACTGTTTTTCATTGCTTCTTTCAAGATCATTTTTTTTTTTCTATTGTCATCCTTACCACCACCACCTTTTAAAGTGCCTCTACTGCATTGACTTGTAGTTTAACAGGAAAAGCTTGCAGCCTTCTTCAAAGGCTGCTTTCCAGTATTGTTTTGAACAGACAAGAAGGAAATAGATGTTACAATTGTTCTTCCTCTAGCGATCCCTTAAATACCCTTCAGGTATGCTTTGTCCCCCGGCCTAGTTAGCTGTTCTGTTGCTGCTTGCACAGCACTGACAGACTGCCTGTGCAGTCCAACCTTGTCAGTTGTTTCTAATTACTGCAGCACTGCCACAGACTATGCTCTCTCTATAGGCCTACCAGATTGGTCTCATGGGATTTACCAGTCCTAGTGATAACTGATGTCATTCAACCATAACCCTTTCGAGACGCATCTATCCCTTTAAGAGTCACATCTACATACGTAATACAACCTGAAACTGCACTGTGGGAATAACTACAGTTGTGTTAGCCAATAATGACTCTAGGCACAGGATGTATTTATGTATTCCATACTCAAATGTGTTTTTGTACTAAATTAATTAAAACAGGGACACAACAAAGTCCTTAATGTCTAATTTTTTGGCTCAGGTTTGAAGTTCGTAATTCTCTGCCTTCCCATCTCCTGTGGTTTTACTCTGAGATAGCTAAAAAGACAGAAGTTCCTGCTTTCCTGTTTAAATGGCACTAAAGAATGAAAGTCTGAATCCTGTGCCTACATAACTTTTACCACATGGGGAGCAAAATCTTGTAGCACAGATTTCTGTATTTTATTGTTACTGAGTCTGAACCATGGTCCCCTTGCCAAACAACAGTTTGGTCATAGTCTTTATGGTAGTGCTTCATGTGCTTAACCATGACTATGTGAATACTCCCACCAAAACCACTGAGACTATTTAACCTTTGTACTATTAAACACATGCATTAGCATTTGCAACACTCCTTACTCACCTCTCAAAAACTTCAAATACATCATTTGGCTGACAAACAATTCTGACTACAGAATTGTAGTCAAGGCCAGGCTGGATGGGGCTCTGAGCAACCTTGTTGCAAATACCGGGAGTTAAAAGTAAATCGTAGAATATAGTGTTAAGAATCAATGGTAATAGCCTTAGAAGTTTAGTTTTGTTTAAAGTCGGTTGACCATGGAGATTTTGACAAAGATTAATTGACTTGTAGCATTGTGTTTAAACCCCCTACCCTTTCCATCTCGATCTGGGTATCGAGGAGCTAATCAGTAGAGCTAGCTATGGAACTGTAGTCACATAGGTTAAACTTTATATGAAATCTATTTGTCCTCAGAAGGAATAGGGAGTCCTAGGACTGTTACAACATCTCATTTGTTAGAAGTTAGCTTAGCGTGTCTGGGGTAATTAAGAAGAGTGACAGAACAAAGGTAGGCCCTAGACACCACCTGTAAAAAATAGGCCCTGAGCCATCACTTTGGAGCCAGGAAAATTAAGGAGCAACACGACCTGTTCCCAAGACCATATAAGGAGATTTTAAGGAGGGGTTCGCCCACCGCATTTGATGAGGGGGCGCTCAGACGACCACCAAGACCACCAAAAGACCCCTGACTCAAAATACTGAGCATGCGAAGGTGGGTGGGGGGATATTATAATGATTTCTCGGAAGGTTAATGTTTATGTATAATATTTCTCGGGAATCTGGTGAATATGTATCATGGGTGTGTATTTAACCTGCGCTGTTGATCAACCAGGCGCGCACGTTAGGTGGAGCGATCCCCCGTGTGCCCAGCGCTGCAATAAAGAAGTGCCTGCTTCTTAACTTCTCATTGCTGTTAAGGAGTTTTATTCCGGATTTCGGTAACAACCTGATCTAGTGGGGGATGTCCCTGCTCCTTGCAGGGGGGTTGGACTAGATGACCTTTGAAGGTCCCTTCCAACCCTAACCATTCTATGATTCTACAGATGATCTATACGTAGAATTAATTCCTCAAGTGTATTACTTAGAACAGTGCAAAATAATTCTTCTTAAAAAAGTTTTAAACATATGACTAGCCAAAAAAATAATTATTTGTGCACAACACTCCTCAAAATTGATTGTCCATTATACAGAAAACAGGAAATCTACTATTTAGAGGCCTGAGAAGAGGATAGTGTCTCCTAGACACATTCTGAATACTAAGTCTCCCAAAGCTGTTTTCATTAATTATGGCTGATCATTTAAATCACCATATTCTTACTGATCCTGTGACTTATAAGATATTTCTAGCCATAACAGTCCCCCAAATGAATTTAGATTTGCTTTTTCTGATTCAGTTTGAATAGAGATAATTTTGATAAAAAGTAGGTTACTATTTTCAAAAGTATATTTTTATGGTTATGATTTATTAGAAGCAGTAGGGAATTTAAATTTATGGATCAGTTATATCAAGTATTTAACTAAACCCATGAGAGTCCTGAACACTATAATGCTAATCCCAAGATAAATATTTTAATCCACTTTTCAGCAGAGTCTTAAAATAATGCTTCTTTCAATATGTATAATTTTATCATTTATTTTTCTCTGAATAGAGTTCCATGGATGAATTAGTAAAAAAGCACAACTTAGAAAGAAAATCAATAGTTCTTAACTGAAGACCACTTACAAAACACAATGGGATATAGTAATTGATTTGTAGCGGAATTTGCTATTTAATTCTCGTCACATGTAACTGAAGTAAAAGCATGCACAAGGGATTATAATTTGTCTGTGTACTAATGCTCCCAAGTGTATCACCTCTGCAATGATCGTAGTATAACTCCAATAAATTAAATAAAAATTGAAATGAGCTCAGAGCTTGCCAAATGCACCTTTGCATTTTGGCTGGGATTTACCACTGCCTTTTATTGAGGAGCTGTTCCATAGCAAGGGGGAAAAAAAAAAAAAA
>JAAGAY010008029.1:0-12790 GCA_011801015.1 Ardeotis arabs
TGTGAAACGCTCCCTGACAATAGCTGCTGTTGTTCAAAGAGCGGCGTAAATAATCAAGGGGATTTTTTTTCTTTTTTTTTTTTTTCTTTTTTTTCTTTCTTTTTTTTCTCCTCGGGCTGGCCGGGGAGGCTGTTGGTATGCGCAGCGCTGGGGGTGAGGTGGTGTAGCATGGAGGAACCTCAGGAAGGGGGTGACATCAAAAGGAGAGACTTTATCTAGAAGATTTTATTATCTAGAAGTGGTTATCTAGAAGATTTTCAACATCGTGGCGCTGGGATGTCTCTTGAAGGAGGTGTTGGGACCTCTGCTCTGGTGTGTATCCCTTTTTACACAGAATAAAATCATTCTGTCACAGATTTTTGTGTGTTTGTAGCGTGACAGGCTGAGTTTGTGGCACGAGCTTTAATTGGTGATGGGATACCTGGGACGTCAGGTTCCTAGGGTGGTGGAGGTGGTTAGATGGGGCCTTAGGAGGTCTCCAGGCCAACCTCCTGCTCCAAGCAGGGTCAGCTTTGAGGCTGGACCGGGCTGCTCGGGGCTTTATCCAGTTGGGCCTTGAAAAACTCTGAGGATGGCGATTGCACAACCTCTCTGGGAACCTGCTTGGCCACCCTCACGGTGGAAAAGCTTCTCCCTGCAGTTTGAACATCTCTGGTTTCATCTTCTGCCCCTTGTCTCGTGTCCTCCTGCCGTGCAGTCCTGTGAAGAGCTTGGCTCTCTCTTCTGCCTGACCTCCTCGGAGATGCTGGAAAGCTCCTAAATCCCTTTTTTTTTTTTGCCTGGTGCTGGTAGCTGAGTGTGCCCAGAGAGAAAAAGAAACAAATAAATATTTCTGTATTTGTGCAGCTACCACCTGCCTCCAGTTTGTCCTTGTCTTTCCACGTCCACCTGGGTTCATCCCACCTCCGTTGTATTCATCGATCAGAAGCAGGGAGAGGAAAGCTTTTCTGTCCTCGGAAGATCTTTGACTTTCAGAAAATCTTTGACTTCCTCAACTTAGAATCGGTTAAATTAGAATTCAAAATAAACATTTGTTGAAGAAGCTACCAAAAATCTGGATTAGACATCCGGTGAAATTTGGCCCCAGGTCGTTTGCCCACTGTCTGGTGACTCAATTCTTCTGAAACTTAGTAGAAAATATGCATTTCTACGATTTTTTTTCTTGATTTCAGTGCACCTGATGGGTGATGTGATACTGGCGTCGTTTGCCAATCGGGCGGCTTTTCGGAGCTGTCACCCGCATACGGAACAGAGCAACGGCTGCTTTCACCCTTTGCTCTTCAACGTGATTCTTCTGTTCTTTCCCGGAATTCTTTCCAAAAAATCAAGAATATCAGCGCTAGAGCAGCTTCCTTCTTGGTGATTTCTCCACTACTGTGGAAATAAAGCACTGAAATAAATGTATTTTGTGCAGTGAATGTGTGGAGGAAAAAGCTTTTGTGCATCCTTCAGGCTGAAGCTGAGCCCCACCTCATCTATTAAAATTGTAAAAACCGATTTAAATATATTTATTTAAAAAACCTGTTCTAAAACTGAGCTTAAACTGGGAAAATAAAAGATGCAGTAGGGCAGCGGTGGCCCGGCTCAGCACGTGAGGTGGCTGTGAATGAGCCCCGGCAGTTTTGTCGCTGGGCTGGATTAGGCACAGTTGCTACTGGTTACTGCGCAGCCCGGCTCGGCGAGGCTCCGTCGGCGGAGCCGCTCGCTTTTCCTCTCCGGAAGCACCAGGGAGGCTTGGGAACCCAACGGGGACGTGCCCCGAGCTGGTGGTGTCGGGGTACGGCTGAGATCTTCCCAGCCCGCGCCCGTACAGCATCCCATCGTCTCCCTTACTGGTTTTGTAGATGCTTACCAGTCCTTTGACCCCCAGTTCTGGGATTTCCTTGGGGTTGAAGTGTTATTACCTTTATTATTACCTTTCTATCCTTTTTTTTTTTTAAAAAAGCACCTCTTTGCAGGATTGAGACCCCACAAACTGATTTTTAGCAAAGATTGGGGCTGGTTTCTCGCCCTGCTGCTCGCCCAGGCAGTTGTCAATCCCGGAGCAAGCGATGGTAGAATTTTTTTTTTTTTTTTTTTGAGATGTGAAACAAAAGCGGCGCACGGTTGGTGTGTGCTGCTTTCTGCTGCCGGGAGGGAAGCGGCAGCCTTGTTCTCAGCCCTTGCATTCCTGCGAGTCCCTTGAACCGGCTCCTGTCGATCGATGATGCTTTTGAGAGACAGCGAAGGGCAGGATGGCTTCAAGCGCCCCGTGTCTCAGTGCTCTGACCTACCTCAGAGTTCCAGTTATAATCCAAATCTGGGAGCTCCTGGAACCTGGATCTGATCAAACCAGCTTTAAATTGCAGCCTTGCTTAGCAGAGAAGGGACACGGTGGTGCGTATTCCCCTCCGGATGTAGTAGTGTGAGGATACGGAAACAATAAGAGGTGTTTTTCAGGCAGCAGCGTATTTCAGATGAAGCCCAGCAAATTGAGAATGGCTTTCTGAATATCAGGTGTTTGGGAAAAGCCCTCCAAGGTGAGCTCACCTCCTTGGAAAGGGCTGGGTGGACACAATCCACGCGGACAGCTTCCCATCTCTGAGGTCACTCCTGGAATAAGGCTGAGCTCGCAGTGCTGCCTGGAAAGGGAGAGCAACGTACGCGATGGATGAATCCTGGGTTTGGTTGCATGGGCACAAAAGCTGCGTGCTTTTAGTGTTTTTCTCAGCTCTCTCTTCTGAAGAAACTCTTCAGCAGGGCCTGTTGTGACAGGACAAGGGGTAATGGTTTCAAAATAGAGGGAGGTAGATTCAGATTAGACGTTAGGAAAAATTTTTTTACACTGATGGTGGTGGAACACTGGAATAGGTTGCCCAGAGAGGTGGTGGATGCCCCATCCCTGGAAACATTCCAGGCCAGGCTGGACGGGGCTCTGAGCAACCTGATCTGGTTGGAGATGTCCCTGCTCCTTGCAGGGGGGTTGGACTAGATGACCTTTGAAGGTCCCTTCCAACCCAAACCAGTCTGTGATTCTATGATATTTGCTCGCGTAGCTTTGTCATGGAGTGCCACGCGCAAGCGAAACCACCCATGACCTTGTGTCAGTAGGTGCTACCACTGTGGGTGGCTCTCAAGGCAGTGTTGCCACCAGGGACCAGGCTTGTTGTCTTCTCTGTTTCGGGTGAAACTCTCAGCCCTTCCAAAGCAATGACCTCCGGTTTATACCTACATCCCTGGAATTGCTCCTCAAACCGTGTTGTGCAATAGGCAGCGTGATCCCGCCTGTGTTTGCAAAAGCGGAAGAGGATTTCGGGTGTTGCGCTGGAAAATCAAAGCCCTGTTTGGGGGAACTTGCGGTCTGACTATCCAGTTGGACAAGCTCAGCTTTCCCTGCCATTTAAATACACTCTACCAGAATTTGAATCGGGCCGGTCTCCATAACTACTTTTTAACTCGTTAGGAGCGCGCAGGGTTTCCAAGCCACCATCGCTCTCCTGTTGAGATGATACAGCAGCTTTGCGTGCGTGCATCACCTTCTTATTCCTCCAGAAAGCTTTTACAGCTGCCATGTTCCATTAGGATAATCCAGAATTTCAAAATAGAGGGAGATAGATTTAGATTGGATATTAGGAAAAAATTTTTTACGCTGAGGGTGGTGGAGCACTGTCTCAGGTTTCCCAGAGAGGTGGTGGATGCCCCATCCCTGGAAACATTCCAGGCCAGGTTGGCCAGGGCTCTGAGCAACCTGATCTGGTTGGAGATGTCCCTTTGGACATCTGGTTGGAGATGGCCTTTGAAGATCCTTTCCAACCCAAACCATTCTGTGATTCTATAATATTTCTTCACAGCTCCAGGAGGTCTTTCCCTCCTCACTTGCCTTCTCGGAACTTCTCCGTCCTGCATGGAAGTGGAGATCTCCCTCTGAGCACAGTTTTTACCCTTTTCCAGCCCAGAAGTTCCTCTGCGTTTTTGAGGTCAGCTGTACGATATCCGTAACGTCTTGGCTCTTGAATTCTGGTTTCTTGTTCTCAGTTTTTGCTGGCGCTTTGGTGTTTGAAAGGACGGCAGTTTCCTGACTGAGTTCAGCCAGAACAAACAGAATCGCGAGAGAGCGTCCAGTTTATTGCGTGTATCGCCAACGTTAGAGAAACAGCGGTTCAGATCAGGGAAAACATCCCTGAAAATCATTATCTCATTTTTTAGAAGGAAAATAAGAGAAATAATCAAGTATCAGAGATAGAGAAGGGATTGTCTTAATTTTGTTTTGTGATGGTGTCGTGGGAACGCAGGTTGGAAATGCTGGAAGCTTTGCTGTTGGTTTCCATCTACGCGGAGTCAAACCCCGTGTGTACGCTCGCGCCTAGGTTATTATTTCGCCACCGGTGAAAATTTCTGTAGCAAAACCTTCATTTGGGAAGGAAAACAGGGATAGATTGGGGTAAAACAATTTGGGTTTTTTAATGCTGCAGGCCGGTAGTTGGAACTAGAAAGAGAAAATTAATCTCTTTTTTTCCCAGGAGACTCTTACCTGGAACATCTACCACCCTAAGAGGTGGTAGATGGATTTCTTTGGTTTTCCTTAGGATTGTGAAAAGTCCAGGATTTTTGGAGGAGCAGCTACGTATCTCAAGAGTTAGATTTAGGTGGCTCATTGCTTGTTAATGCCTGCTGCAGCTGGTGCTCTAGGCTGGACCCATCAACCGCAGGGTCTTCTGACGCTGTCCTGGAGCCCGAAGGATAAGTTCCACGGCTCACGGGTCTCCATCAGACGTGGTGGTGAGGCTGTGCCTTGACCCCACTGCCAAGCCTGGAAAAAATCATCTCAGACACCAAGTGCCTGGCCATCATGTGATCTGCAGAAACAGGTTTCACTTCCTTAGTGCCTGGTGCAACAACGAGCGTGATCTAGGGGGAGGAAAAACCACATTTAGCCCTGCCAGAGAAACCTCTTCCGTGCAGATCAGCTGTTTCATCTGTCACGCTCGTGCCTCCCGCACACCCTCACTCTATGAGTTTGTCCGGGCAGGAGCCTCCAAGTTGGCTTTCCATGGGTAGGAGCTCCTTCTGGTGACGAGCAGAGGGCATCCCAGCCCGGCGGGCGCGATGCTGAGAGCTGCACCGGCTGCCTAAAGCCGTATCTGGTCCAGCACTTGATGTAGAATCGTTGAATCACAGAATGGTTTGGGTTGGAAGGGACCTTTAAAGGTCATCTAGTCGTCTAGTCCAACCTCTCCTGGGTGGAGGCGTGCTTTCGCTTAGGTGAAGGACCTGAGCAAATTTGAACTGAAAACATGTGGTTTTAAATAAAAAAAAAAAAAAAAAACTATTCAAAACAGCATTTTGAGAACTAAATGACTTCCTTCACTGCTGGAGCAGGGTCTCCACCAATGAAGCAAACCCGAAAGCCCCGAAGAAAGCCAAGCCCTCTTGCGTTCGGTTCCCTGACAACTGCAGGAGATCACTGTGATGGATTAAAGCAAAGCCCCACAGCTGCGCGCAACATCTGGCACCACAGCTCGCTCAAAGCTTTTCCATCCATGAGGAGGTCTCGTCCATGACTTTTTGCTCCAGTTTCCATCTCCAGTATGTCCAAAGGTTACAAAATTCCCATGGTAGGACTCCTCGTGTGACATCACAAGGATCCTGCTACCGGCGTGATGAGTGCTGCAGGTTTTCTCCTGTATCAACCCAACAGAAACATCAAAAATTCCAGGAAAAAGGTCAGAGCTGAGGTCCCAGTCAACTATTTGGGGTTATTTGGGTGCTGTGGACCAGGAGGCAGTTCCTCCAGGGCTGCATCTCCAGAACCTTCCCCTGTAGTTCCTTCATAATGTACTAGCACCCTTAATGAGATGCTTAATGCTTTCAAACCTGACGCAGGTGAAGATTTTGTGCCTGATCCTTCGGTCTGCCGAGTCTCCGTGGGCTTCAGTGGTGGTTGGGAGATGCGTGCGTCAAAACTCTGAATTTCATCCAGCCTCAAAGCAACCACAGAGGTGAAACCCTTCCATGACCGCACTGAAGCGGTGCAGCGCCAGTGCCAGAAGTGAAAACCCTTTTTCCTTCAGTCTCCGCTGCCGTGGCTTCCTTTCCCCCACGCCGTTCGGCTTTCGCTTGTGTTGAAAGCCTTATTCCGCGCAATCGTCGTCCGCTGAGGGTTTATTTGACGTCCAGCTGGAGCAGGACCGGGTCGGGGTGCCGCAGAGGTGCGTAACGAGGCGTCCTGATAACGGATAAAGCCGTAAAGGAGCCGTTGCTTTAGAGCAGCATGACTTGCTGTAGCTCTGAACTTGTGACCCGGAGGAGAAAGGCACAATATCCCGATCAACAATGTTGTATTTATATCCAAAGCTCAGAAATCCATCTGCACGGAGGAATGAAGAACATCCTATCGCTGGCCGACGCTATAACCATTTTTAGAAATCTCTCTGGAGCTTGTTTTTCGGGTTGTTTCCTGAAGGGTCGCTCGGTTTCCCTGCCCTCGCTCCGCCGCCCGCGTGCACGGAAATTACAGATGAAACCGCGGCTTGACTCCCGTCGTGCAAGCTGCATCCCATGGATCTGCTTTAAAACCAGCTCCTGGTTGCCTTCAAGCGGCTGAAGCTCCGCCTGGCGACTCGGCAGTCTTTGGGCTGGGGTCTGGTAAAATGATGGGGAGGGAAACCCAACGTGTGGGTCACTGAAAGCTCTCCTGGCAGCAGCGAGGAGGTTTCTGTCGTGGTGAATCACATGGGTGAGCGGAGCAGGTGGTGGCGAGGCGGCAGGTGGCTGCGTTTGCTGTATCGTGATGGCGTGCGGGTCAGGAGTAGCCCATGGATCCCCTTGGTTGGCTGTAGAAATTCTTGAATTCATAGAGTCATAGAATCACAGAATGGTTTGGGTGGGAAGGGACCTTCAAAGCCCACCCAGTCCAACCCCCCTGCAAGGAGCAGGGACATCTCCAACCAGATCAGGTTGCTCAGAACCCCGGCCAACCTGGCCTGGAATGTTTCCAGGGATGGGGCATCCACCACCTCTCTGGGCAACCTGGGCCAGTGTTCCACCACCCTCAGTGTAAAATAATTTTTCCTAATATCCAATCTGAATCTGCCTCCCTCTATTTTAAAACCATCACCCCTTGTCCTGTCACACCAGGCCCTGCTGAAGAGTCTCTCCCCACCTTTCCTGCAGCCCCCTTTGGGCACTGGAAGGCCACTCTAAGGTGTCCCTGGAGCCTCCTCTTCTCCAGGCTGAACAGCCCCAGCTCTCTCAGCCTGTGCTCACAGCAGAGCTGCTCCAGCCCTCTGATCATCTTTGTGGCCTCCTCTGGACCCTCTCCAACAGGTCCATGTCCTTCTGATGTTGGGGGCTCCAGAACTGGACGCAGTGCTGCAGGTGGGGTCTCACCACAACGGAGTAATTCAAGATCTGGCAAGCCAACAGCGCGATGGGGATGTGGGATTTTTTTCCCCAGACATTTGGGGAAGCACGAAGGCTGCACTCATTGACTCCCAAAATGTACAGGGTATGGCCAAGCCTCCTGAGAACAAGTTGTGTATCCCAACAGCCCATCTGTGCCGTGCCATCTGTGTCCCCATCGCGCTGCTAAATGTCCCGTGTCTCCTTACCCCTTCCGAGCTGCTCCTAGCAAACCTGGGCTGCGCGGAGGACGACTGAGTTGTGCAAATAGGTTTTTTTTTTCCCCCCTCCTTCGTACGTATGTTTATTCATTAAGGAAGTCAAAAGAGGAAGAGGAATAAAAAGGATGCAAACGTTTTGCTGGGTTAGAAATGAGACCTCAGCGACTGGGCTGCGCGTTGCCCTGCCTACGATGCGTTCGGCAGCCCCGGCGTCCCTGGCACGGGGCTCAAAAAGATTGATGTGCCCTCCCAAGCTGCGTTCAGGTAGGGTCACAGCTTCTTTACGTACCTGCTTCTATCCCTGTCCGCCCACATGCCGATATTTGACTCTCAAATCACCACTGGTGAACGTCTCTCGCGTACAGTTGTGCATCTGCTGGCTTCCTGAGACGTGGCTCTTGGGGTTGTGGCCACCTCTGCATGCCTGGGTTTCTTATTTTTCCCACCCACATTACTTCAATTTGTGGAGGATGCCTCTTTTCTTTGCCCTGTCTCCTTGCATCTCCTTCCAGAGAAGGACAACAAAGCTGGTGAGGGGTCTGGAGCACCAGTGTGATGAGGAGCGGCTGAGGGAAGTGGGGTTGTTCAGTCTGGAGAAGAGGAGGCTGAGGGGAGACCTCATTGCTCTCTGCAACTGCCTGAGAGGGGGGTGTGGGGAGATGGGTGTTGGTCTCTTCTCCCAGATAACTTGTGATAGGACAAGATGAAATGGCCTCAAGTTGTGCCAGGGGAGGTTTAGGTTGGGTATTAGGAAAAATTTCTTTACTCAAAGAGCGGTCAGGCACTGGAACGGGCTGCCCAGGGCAGTGGTGGAGTCACCGTCCCTGGAGGTGTTCAAAGAGCATGTAGACGTGGCACTTCAGGACATGGTTTAGTGGTCATGGTGGTGTTGGGTTGACGGTTGGACTTGATGATCTTGGAGGTCTCTTCCAACCTTAAAGATTCTATGATTTTATGACTCTGTGGTCTTCCAGTATCCTTGAGAAACACCAAGACCTAAATTTCACAAGCAGTAGGAGAAAATTGCTGGGTGCTCCTGGACGTGCTGCTACACCAGGAGTCAGGCATCAGCGGCCCATCCACGGGAGCGCAGCCGGAGGGAAGGTGGGAAAACGCGAGGGAACGATTTCTAGGTGCGCACGCAGATACAACGAGGAAAGGAAGGCAGAAGGATCCACCAAGGGAAATGTTCTTGTTAC
Organism: Ardeotis arabs; assembly: GCA_011801015.1. Taxonomy (NCBI): domain Eukaryota; kingdom Metazoa; phylum Chordata; class Aves; order Otidiformes; family Otididae; genus Ardeotis; species Ardeotis arabs. The sequence continues at coordinate 8,801 of JAAGAY010008029.1, forward strand.
GCACGGCGTGTTTTCTTCGTGTGTTTGTTCCCTCCCGCCTCGTTCAGGACACGTAGTTGGGTTTGGAAGGTTTGAACCCCTCCCGTTTATCTCTGGGTGTGTCGTTGCTGCCGGCTCTTATCGGGTGTGTGGTGAAACCGTTCAAACAAAACCCTTTCAACCTAAGTTGTGCGTGGTGTGCCGGGTTCATGCGGTCAGCCGGGGTTTGGTGTCTGCCCTGCGGTGGAATAGGTCCACGGTTAATGCGCCTACAGGAAAACTGATTATTTTTTGGTCTTTAATCAATTATCTTGGGGGATGGAAATCCTAGGGAGGTTTAATACAGATGAACAGAGGTTGGAAACATTAGTGAGGATGTATGGAAACACCGGCACTGAAATTAAGATGACTACGTATTAGGGTGGTAGAATCCCCGAATCATTTAGGTTGGAGAAGTCCTTCAAGATCATCAAGTCCAACCGTAAAGTTAGTTGCCTTGTTTAGAAGCGTAGGAAAGCTTTACTTTCTGAAAACTGGTGGCCTGTTGAGTTGTCAGGGAAGCAGCCAGATGTTTTCCTTGCTCCTGATTGCTCGTTTAGCTTTGCCATGCTTTTTGCTGGGATGAAAGGAGAAACATCAACGGGCAAAACTGGGAGAACTGTCATGCCTGCGTGGTGGCACTGCCAGTCCAGCAAATGGGCAGGTAGAGTAAATAGGCTGGAATTTTTTTCCTTCTTTTTTACAAGAAAGGAGATAACGATTGGATGCTGTCCCACTTTCAGACTGGGAATTGTTTGCCGGACTTGAATTACAGGAATTGCCGTAGCGAGGTGGCTCAGCGCCTTGTGCCATTAACTCAGAGCTGGCCGGGGCCGCGTCCCCGCGTCCCGCTCCCGTGAGGAACAATTCAAGAACCTGTTTGTGGTGGAAACAAAACCAAATTGATCTTTTAAAATAGAGGGAGGCAGATTTAGATTGGATATTAGGAAAAAAATTTTTACACGGAGGGTGGTGAAGCACTGGCCCAGGTTGCCCAGAGAGGTGGTGGATGCCCCATCCCTGGAAACATTCCAGGCCAGGTTGGATGGGGCTGTGAGCAACCTGATCTGGTTGGAGATGTCCCTGCTCCTTGCAGGTTAAAAACCTTTCACCTGGGCTTCTCTTCCTGGGCTGGTTTGATATTTAAGCACTTTTATTCTCTGCAAATTGACTCTTTTTACCTCGTGCCGTACAGAGCGCATTGTATTTGCTCTCACCTGTGGCGCGGTGAGTGTTACCATATGGTTTGCCCAAAGCTGATTTTTTTTTAATGCTTTTAGTGGTAGGTGCTCTTCTGCTGTATGTTTTTCAGCCAGGCAAAGTGCCAGCGCGTCTGTCAGAGGAAAAACTCCCAGCTGGATCCTGGAGAATAAACCGAGCTCAAATTCCCTCTGAAGGGAGAGAGCTCAAATCCCACAGGTCGGATTTTTCATCGTAATGATCCCACTTGGCAGCTATACCAGTGACCAGGATTGGTAGGAAAATTGAATGACTTCAGGAGAATCCCCTGGAAACATCCAAGGCTAGGTTGGATGAGGCTCTGAGCAACCTGATCTGGTTGGAGATGTCCCTGCTCCTTGCAGGGGGGTTGGACTGGGTGGCCTTTGAAGGTCCCTTCCAACCCAAACCGTTCTGTGATTCTGTGATTCTATGATTCAGGGCTCAGGCTGCAGGATACCTGTAGGGTATCTAAAAAAATCCATATTTTGATAAAAAACCCTGAAGATCTCCCCTGATAATTATCTACACTAGGTAGACCTACCTGTGCATGGCCATTTAGCTGAATCTCAAAAAGGAGAAGCTGCCCCTTTGCAGCTGATTTATTCCTCCGTTATCCTTGAATTTGTAAGATTTAGGTGTTTTTTCTTCTTTTGGCGTAGGGATCATCAGGGATACTCCACGATACAGCCCTGATCCCAGCCACCTCCGTTGCAATTCAGGTGGGGATTGGAAGGTATAAAGTGCAGCGGCTCTGTTTTTCGGAAGGACGACTTGTTTTGTCGCGTTAGGTTTGATGAAGCAACGTGCAGGGGGTTGGAGTCTGCTGCTCTTTATTTGCCTTACGTACACTTTGGTGTTTGCACCATGGTTTATTTTTCTAGCAGCTCTCCACCCCCATCTCTAAACCCACCTGTTTCGTGCGTCACGGTGGAGGTTAGGATGTGATGTTTAGGAAGGAGAGGTATTTTTTGAGGGTAGCTTAGAAAAGAAACCAGCGTTTCAGACGAAGCAAATCCCAGCAGGTCTCCTCACCCCTTCTCCTCCGTTCTTCGGGGCGACGTGCGGCCGTACCTGCCACGGCGGGCTGCTGGAGGAGCGCCGACCTTTTCCCGGTGCTGTCCCAGAGGATTGTGGCAGATTGCAAACACGCTCGGCGCAATCATACCGTCCCAATTAGCACAGTGCCGCCGCTTAATTTATCTGCAAATTGCCCTGATTTATGTGCGTCGATACAGACGATTAAACCAAGCGCGGGCGGAACGGGGTTCGGTCTCAACCCAAACCGCGGAAGCGTAAAGCTGCGTCCACCCCAAAATCCTTGAAAGGTCCAAAATTTGTTCTCTGCGTTTCTAAAATGCGGAGCTTTGTGGTGGTTTGCCCCCGTGGCTCCGGCAGCACGGAGGGGTGCGGGGCGGGAATGAACTCGCGGCAAGAGGGAAGAGAAGAAAAGATTCCCGTGCTGGGATTTGCATGGATTAAAGGCAGCTTTGATTTGCCTTGATACTCTTGGCTTTCAGGTGGATTACGCGGGCGGCGGGATTTGAGGCTGTCTAGCCGATTAATACCTGCCTTCCTCTTAGCTTAATTAATTTAGTCAGAGCCAGGCGTCCTGTCACTGTAGGCCGCCTTAGCCAACCCCAGATGTTGAGCATTTCTGTCTGGAAAGTTTTAGATCATTAACGTTCTGGACTAACAAACCCACAGATGTTGTCTGAAGTCCTACCTAGTGCGAGCATTCCAAAGCATTTTCTCAGCGGGGTTCTTCTGAAGAGACTTCTTAGTTTGTGAGCTTGTATTCCTCGTTTTTATAAACGAAATGGTGTTGCGCCGTAAAATCGTTCCATAGCGAGCAGGATGATCCAGCGTGGAAATCATAGAATCATGGAATGGTTTGGGTTGGAAGGGACCTTCAAAGGTCACCCAGTCCAACCCCCCCCCGCAAGGAGAAGGGATATCTCCAACCAGATCAGGTTGCTCAGAGCCTCATCCAACCTGGCCTGGAATGTTTCCAGGGATGGGGCATCCACCGCCTCTCTGGGCAACCTGGGCCAGTGCTCCACCACCCTCAGTGTAAAAAATTTCTTCCTAATATCCAATCTGAATCTACCTCCCTCTATTTTGCACGAAAACGTGCAGCTTGAGTGAAGTTCTCAGTTTGGATGCCTGCTGGTCCACCATGTCCACCAAAGTGTTTGTTCCCATGACTTTAAGTGTGCCTGTTTGCTGCGGAGAGTGGCACAACCCGGCTCAGAGGTTTAGCAGCTTTAACGTGGTGGGTAAGTCAAGGTGCCAGACTGTGAACTAGGTTTGGGCTCTCCTACCGGTGTGGTCACTGACTTTCTGCTTGAGCTTTTCTAGGAGAGAAGGAACTATCCAGAAATGGTCCCTCCATCGAAAGGGACCTTGACCCGTCAGAGAGGTGGGCCCGTGAGAACCTCATGAAGTTCAACCAGGCCAAGTGCAAGGTCTGGCACGTGGGGCGGGACAATCTCAAGCACAAATCCAGGCTGGGCGGAGAATGGATGGAGAGCAGCCCTGAGAAGGACTTGGGAGTGCTGGTGGACGAGAAGCTCAACATGAGCCGGCAATGGGCCCTTGCGGCCCAGAAGGCCAACGGCATCCTGGGCTGCATCAAGAGGAGCGTGGCCAGCAGGTCGAGGGAGGGGATTCTGCCCCTCTACTCTGCCCTGGTGAGATCCCACCTGGAGTACTGTGTCCAGTTCTGGAGCCCCCAACATCAGAAGGACATGG
>JAAGAY010008029.1:12810-26807 GCA_011801015.1 Ardeotis arabs
CCAGGTTGGCCGGGGCTCTGAGCAACCTGATCTGGTTGGAGATGTCCCTGCTCCTGGCAGGGGGGTTGGACTGGGTGGGCTTTGAAGGTCCCTTCCAACCCAAACCATTCTGGGATTCTGTGAACACCTTTCTCATGGTCCCATCCATCTTTTTGGTAGGTACCGTTTGCAGACATAATTGCTTTTTCAGGGAGGGAACATCCTATAAGTCAGGCCCGGGCCTCAACTGAGGTGTCTGGACATTGCTGAATTTCTAGGAGCTGTTCACTCCCAAGCGTGTTACTCACCATCCGTAGCATTTTCCTGTTTGATGATGGGAATTCACCAGTCGAGCTGCAGTTTTGCAGCTCCCAAGCTCCGCAAGACAAGCTGCCTCTGTTATTCATTGAGGTAGAAGCGTGGTTGAACTCTCTCCTGGCATTAACTTGTGCTCTGCCAGTCGATGAACCATCCCTCGGACCTGTCCGTCTCCAGGGGATGGAGCCTACAGGTGAGCTTGCAAACACGCGGCTCTTCATCTTCCATTTCTTGCTTTGAATAAAAAACACAAACACAACCAATTCACCTGACCTCTTGCCGATAAAACTGCTTTGTCTTGTGAATCCAAAATATGAGAGCACAAGGTAGACCTTCTCCTTCACCTTGCTCACCAGGTTTGCGAAGGAGTCTTTAGTCTTTCGGCACAGCGCCGTACTGGAAGACAGCAGTTGAGTCCCAGCTCTTTCTGAAGCAGCTTTATGTTACGGCGTTGTCCAGAAACACCTGGATCAGGTCAGTGTTGGGTTTCCCAACGCTGCCGGATGTGGAAAACTGAATTTTGGGTGTAGGGAATGGAAGCCGCTTCCTACCACTGTGTCCTGTTACTGTTGATCTGCTCTAACATCTGCCTGGTTATATTGCTTTCATCCAAACATACGCAACTAAAATATACAAATAATAATGACAAAGAGTAATCCCGAGGCCGGTGGGCTGCCATGGCTCCCCGCAGTCAGCTGACGGCACCGGATCCTCAGGATAACGCGCTGCTGGAGGATTATCTGGCAAGCGGATTACGTCGTCGGCGCGCCGGGGCGCAGCAGGGTCGGGGCACGGCAGATGAGCGGAAAGGCTCGTGTGTGGCAAGGGCTCGACAAGCTGAATGTGGGACACGCCACCTCCTTTCAATCCTGTCATCCGTTGGCTCTTTGGCAATCGGGTTTCCTCCGAGCGTGGCCGTCTCACTGATTTCTGAGAGCAGATGTGGATGGAAGATTTTCTTACAAGTACGTATCACTGCACCGCGCTCCTTACCTGTCCAAAGGAACGAGGTTTGTGAGTCGCTGCGAGCCATGCCTCATGAATGACTCTTCTTCTGTCACCGATCTGTTTTTGCAACCATCTAACGACCCAGCCTGCTCCAAAACCCATTCAAACGTTGCGTTGACTTCTACAAGCTCTTCTGTTTTCGTTCTGCCGTCGCATTTGCTTTTTTTTTGTTACCTTCCTGTGTAGGTCTTTCCTTCCGCAAGACGTTGGCCTCACCCTGGAAGGAGCCGTGAGCGAACGCTGCACGTGTCTTGCTCCAAGCCTTGTAAAAACTCAACTTCATTGCTGATTCAACTCTCAGATGCCACTGATAACGTCAGGGAAGGGGAGTCCTTCATCCTTTGACCAAGAAAATATTGACAGCATGTGTGCTTGCGCCAACTTCCTGACTTGGTTTCGTAAAATTTACCCCTTTATTTTAAATGCATGCATCTAACTGAAGGTTGAAGGGACGTGATGAAGGACATCAGGCAGGAGAGGACAGGCTGAAGGCTGGGCTGCGTTTCTGCAGCCCCCAGACCCTTCTACCCCAGGACAGCAGCGTTCCTGGGAGGTGCTGGGAAACGCTGGATCGTAAGGAAGGAAACGCAGGTGATGCAGGGGAACCAGCAAGTCCAGCACCTCTGTGGGTCGCTCACTTTGAGCCAGAGACAAGAGAAAGCAGGCACCTCAGCTATTCTCCAGTTGCCTTAAAAAATAAATATTGATAAAATAACCCAGTTCTCCTCCTCCCTGCCAGATCCAATGCCTTTTTAATCTACTTTCTCTCCAGTTCTCTTAAAATGGAAGTTGCTGGTTGCTGGTGGTCTGCTCAGGTTGAGCAGTGATTCTGGCAGACCTCAGAGCAGACGTGATCTCCAGGTCTCCTTGCTTTGAAGCTCCCGGTTCTATCACACCCGACTAAATCAGGTTTTTTTCTTCTCTGTGGAGGTAAAAATCAACCTTGTGTGCCCATCTGATTGAAGCGCTGAGACTTGTCTAATTGAACAAGTGCTCGAGTCAACGCTTGAGCAGGATGAAAAGCAGCGAGGAGATCACCCGGGGATTATGTCTGAGCTCCGCGGCTTCTTGGCACCGACGGAGCAGATGGTTGGGTCGCATCCTGCCCAGGGCTGGGGAGAAAAGATGTGGATTGGAAAAAAAAAATATTAATTTGGTTAAAAATATTCAACTCTAAATCTAGAAGTGCCTCAGGCCTCTAATTTTGTGCTTTATAGCATCAGCCTGGAAGATGGGATTAGTCAAATGAGGAGTTGGTTCTGCAAACTCCTGCGAGGAGCCCGCTGCTGCCTCGAAGGTGGTGTAGGTAAAAAATATTTTGTGAGGGAGAAGAGATGCGGAGAGCGGGAGCGACGCGGCTCGGCATGTAAAAGCTGGGATCAACCGGGAACAGGCTCGAATTCGCCACTGAACCGCGAGGCCCTGCGCTGCGGCCTTGCCGATGGAGCGAGGGACTCACGCCCAAGAGCTGGTGGGGAGGGAGGCTGCTTTGCGCAGAGCTGTGAGAACGTCACAGACGTCACTGCCGGTCACCTGAACCGCAGGGACAAGCTTTAGCCCGTTCCCTTTGGGATTGCACTTCATTCTCCGGCCAAACTCTGTATCCCAAGAGGTTTGGGCTTGGGGAAGTCCGCTGGTGGCCGTCTCGCTGGTACGTGGCCATCAGAAGTCTGGTGAGCACCGTGTGGCTTTCTGGCCTCTTCCCTTGGGGTGGGAATAAAAGAAAATACACAGAACCGCTTTTTCAGGTGCCCTAACTTGGGCAAATGCACGCTCATAGGAGCCAAAGTGAATACGATGCCTTCACTCCGGTAAAAATTATCGACTTCTAGCTGTGGGCCCTCCTAAACTTTGCTTTATTTCACCCCAAACAGCAATGGACATATCAAGCGAAGCTGGGAACATCGATCTCCTCATTTGTAACTGCTGCTGCCTCTGCCCAAAAGCCCTTTTAACCCTGGAAACTCCCGCGATTTTGCCTTTTGTATTTAAAAGTTATTTTCTTTTTTTTTCAAGTGTGTTTCTAGCTGGAGCAACAAAGAAAAGCTGCATTTTGCATATGGGTAAAATGAAGTGGAACTGCCTTGCTGGCAGCAGGAAAAATGCTGTTTTCCAGAGATGTTGTTGAATTTTGGTTTTAAAAGCTTTTTTTTTTTCTTTCTTTTTTTCCAGGGGGCACCACTGGAAGAACCTTTATGGGCTCCTAATGACATGCAGGTGGATGATTTACTTACGATGATGAAGGTAGGAAGAAACGCTGCTAATTTTGGCATCTTGGCGTTTGTCCTCTCCTTGAAATAAAATCACGCGGGCCGGCGGCCGGCCAGCCATCGCTCTGGGTACACAACGGCGGCTGTATGGAGCAGCACACGGCCGAGGCATTAACGTGTTGTCTTAAAGTGTCCCTTTAAACACAGGGGGAAGGGAAATCTTATTTAAGAACTACCTAGGAACGTAACTAAGTGGAAAAAATCTGACTTCCTCCCCCAAAGGATAATGAGGTCTCTGTTGGTGCGGAGTTGGAAAGGCCGTGACTCTTATTTGAGAGCACTCAGCACAGGGATTTTTTTGTTCTGCTGAAACGTAGCGGTTGGGTTGGAATTCAGGTTCTAGCTCGCCATCTCAAAAAAAAAAAAAAGCCCTGAAAATATATTTTATTCGTTTATTTTCATCATCTTGAGCTTCTGTGGAAAGCTGCTCTGTCTCCTAATGTGACAAGAGAGTACTCAGTTCTTGATTAATGAAATAGAGGAAAATCCCTGAGATTGAAAGCACTAAACTATTGGACAAATTTGGGAAAAAAAAATACAAATGTGTGCGGAGTTAAATGTATTTATAAGTAGTTTTTATGATACTTTGGTGTCTGGATTCTTGTCTTGCTGGGTCATTTCTGCCACAACTGTTGTGCTCAGAAGCTTCATCAGGGTGGTGCAATGGTCACTGCTGGTCTCTGCCTCCTCTTCAAGCAGGAAAGAGGGTCTTCACCCTCGTCACCATGTAGACCCCTAAATGTGGCTTGACCTTTCTCCTTGTAGGCAAAAAAAAACTCCAAAAGCCATCTTGACTTTACTCAGGCGAGAGGACGTTCCGGGCTTTGCTCTGTGCACCCGGAGCGTTTCAATTTACCAGCACAAAAAGGCGGCAGAGCTGTCTCCCAGTTCCCACCAGTGTAACAAACCTCTGCAAATACCCAAAATACAACAAAGGTGGATGCTGTGCTTTGGAGCCTGGGGAGATGTTTGGTGAGACCGTCACAGGCAGGATTTTATTCTTGCGTTTTTTCGGACCGTAACCGCGTCAGGAAGCGTCGCGGGTGAACGCAGGGTGTGTCGCCTATCGTACTTTAGCACAAGCTTTGCTTTGCGTTGCCGTTGGGGTTTACACCTCTCGGTAGCACGGGCGGAATCAGTGGTTTGGTTCGTGTTGGGTGTCGGTGGTTCGTTTGCTGGCTGAGTCGTCGGAGGGAGAGGGGGAAATTCAAGCTGCAACACGAGCAAATTCTTTTAATACGGGTTGACGGTTCTCGAATGTATTTAGACTTTTTTGTTTGGCTTGCGATAAGATGCACCACTGCGGAATTTGCTCGGAGCAGGGATTTGCATGAATTATTGTTTCTTACAAACCGAACATCTGTGCACGCCTTCTCCCTGTGCTCCGACCAGAGCACCCGTTAGAAGAAGGATTTGTGTGCCTGGATGCGGCGGTCGGCAAAAACCCAAGCGTTTTCGGGAAGGAAAGATGGAGCAGTAGAGACAAAGCTGCTGAAATCGAGGGGAAAACTCCTCCTGGGCTGTGAGACGGCGTCTGGATACGTGTGTTTGTTTTATGTGCTGACTCCTTTCCTTCTCGTCCCAGCGCGATTTTTTAAAAATCATCCTCCTGTTAGGAAAAACTTGGGACAATCGTGCTCGGCCTCTGGCAGAGTTGAGTTTTTATTGAGGAATTCTAACGCCAGCGATCGCAGGAGCCGCCGATTGGAATAGTGTGGCCCAAAAAGACGTGGAAGATGGGAGCACACAATCATGGATGGTCTCTTGATTCTGCACTTCAAGCGTTTCGTTTGAAGGGTTTCACGTTCTTGTAAAGAGATCTTTCTGCAAATGGCTAATTAAGCAAATTAGCTACAGTGTCATCAGTCTGTCTACAAAAGGCAAGAAGCTGACGTTTTGCAGAAACTTTGAAGCTGCAGAATCAAATCATCTAATACTTGCAATTACGATGTCTCATAGGAATAGGAAGAGCGATGTTGAAGTTTGGGTGACTTAAAACCAGGTTTTGTGTAGAAAGGCAAGCTTTTTATTTCACTCAGAATTCTACATGGATACTAAACCTGTCATCCTCCCTTAGAATTGGACTAAACCTGATGGTATTAAATAATTTGCTTGTAATTCTTTATTTTCTTTTTGTAGACGGTAGAAAAGGTTCAGGTAAGCATGAGGATGTTCATCTGAAATACGTTGTGTGATGTACTTACTTCCTCAGAAGTTGGTTTTGATAGGGGAAATCAAGGAGGATTTCATAGAATCACAGAATGGTTTGGGTGGAAGGGACCATTAAAGGTCACCCAGTCCAACCCCCCTGCAAGGAGCAGGGACATCTCCAACCAGATCAGGTTGCTCAGAGCCCCGGCCAACCTGGCCTTACGGCGAGCTGCTCAAAAGGGCGGAGAACCCTCCAGGCGTGGAGGTGACAGTCACATCGATACCGGTGCGGTGCCGCGCTTCGGTAAGAGGGCGAGCGCTAAAACCGCACATCTCATCTTGACAAAGTCCATCCAAAGCCATTCGCCACCTTCAGACCATCCGTATCCTTCCCTCTGCCTTTTCCAGCTGCGTCGCCAGCATCTTCTGGGAGGTGGGAGCCGCGCCGACACGCTCTGTAGGTTTACAGAGGAGCTTGACACGTGTGGTTTCCTTCTCACCGGCAGTGCCGATCGCCGAGCTGGTGTTTTCGGCGCTGCCCACAATAACTGAAAGATCTTCCCTGTGAGATAAGAGTCAGCAATTGCGGTTGGCTCGTTCCTCTGGTGTGCGTTCCCTTATTAACCTGAAATTTAATTTGTCAGTGGCTCCGTCCCCTCCAGCGTGGAGGCACCAACTGCTGCAGCAGACAAACCCTGCACCCTCTCTCTTCCAAAAATTGCAGTCACTGGTTCACCCAGTGGCTTTTGCACTGGATGGGGACCGAGCCAAGAAGTTCTTTTTCCCCCACGTGGAAGATTTGCTCCTGCAGTTTTGGTCAAAGCTGCCGATAGTTGTAATCCTTCTCAAACCTTTGAAGATGGCGGTCAAATTTTGGCATTTGTTGATGTGCAGGCTGACCCTTGGAGGGCTGTTTGGAAACGCAGAGACCAGAAATCACAAATTCCTGCTGCTCCTAAATCCCGTCGGCGCTTCTCCCCACCTCTTTCCTACGAAGCGTCAAACTTCTACGTGGGATTTGAGATCAGGGACGTGAGCTGGCCTGGCCTGCTGCCTGCTAAAAACACCCTGGGATTTGTCTGAACCGTTTCGCAAAGCGTCGGTACTGAGCACGCACCTCCAGCGTGCGGCTGTTGAATCTGACGGCGGGCTGGGGACGCGGAGGAGACAACTGCCTGCAGAAACCACACCGGGCAGCGTGTCGGGACCTGCAACCTGTACCTGGAGCTGCTGTGTGTAAATAAACACATCCACCCTCCCCCTTATTTCTGAAAACCACCTCCTTGAATAGTAATTTATTTTTTTTTTAGAGCAGCTTGTTCTGCAAGCAGGTTTCCTCTTGCAGGTCTTCAGGAAGACCTCGTTTTTGTGTAAATTTGACTTAACTGTCAGTGCACAGACGTGGATTGCTCCTGCGTCCTCCTGAGATGTGAGATTTTTATTGAAATTCGGTCCTGAAAAACTGATACCAGCAACCGGTGTGCCTGTCACCTGAGTCAGACAGGAAACCGCACCAAATTGGTGGTTGCCTTCAGAAAGGCGTTGCCAGCCCTCGTTTGCAGGGTGTAGCAACCGCAGCTTCAGCTTTCAGGAGGGTTGCAGCTGTGATCTGCAGCCTGGGTTCACGTTTTTTTTTTGCGGTGGTCGCTTGCTAAGCTTAAGGGCTTCCTCAGCATCGTGTCTCCGCTGAGATCAAGCAGTGCCAACTCCAGCCAAACAGTTGCCACCGATACTGGTGGACCTGAATCTGTAAGAACCATTTTTGTTGTGTTGGTGGCTTCAAACACATCTCTGCTCCAATTATATTTGGCTCCAGGAAAGGGCTGAGTTGACCCATGTCTCCTTCAAAAGAAGATATCCTTCAAATCAGACACATAACGTATTAGATGATTTAAATGATTATTTTTGCAGCTCAAAATGGGTCTTCTTCTGAGCAGGTAATGCTTATGAGCTCCAGCCAAACCTGCCTTGCTCTGGTTGATCAATACTGTAAAACAGACATAGAGGTGAGTTCCACGTCGCTGGAGAGTTTACCTACTCCTGGTCAGAACAATCAGAGGAGATGACAAGTCAAGGCAGTGAAGACACAGAAGGGACGGCGTTCGGGCTCCTTCGTTGTCGCTGGAGGCCAGGAGATGCCTCTGAAGGATGAGCTGGCATGGGTTTGCCTTTGTTTTCAGTTGGTGGTGCCCATTCCTGCTTTGTCAGGGTGTCCTTCATGCTGACATTAGCTGTTCTTGCCCCCATCCTTGCCATTTTGAGAGTGGGTCAACAGAGAAGATCCCTGGTGGAAAGCAAACAAAGAAGAGCAGATGAAAGGTCTTCTGCAACCCCAGCTTTGGGTGGCAGTGGCCTCCTAGTAGCACAGGAGGCTTCCATCAGCAGCGGTGCGGAGATTCAAAACCTCGAGTAGGCCTGATGGCTGAAATGCCTGCTTAAGCAGGACAAGGAGAGGAAATTTGGGTTTGTTGGGAAAGACACGAGTGCAGCTGCTTTAGTGACAGTTTTTCATGGTACCAAGTAGAGAGGACACTGAAGCTGGAGGGGCCAGAGGAGAGCATCTGGTCCCAGCTGGTATAAACCAAAAGCCATGACATTATGGAATTGCACCCAGTAGGTTTCTTGCCCCAAGACCTTACTGTGAAGGTAAGGTAAACCGCGTGTGGGTTTCAGGAATACGTTCGGTCATCCGGATGCCGGTCAGCGATGGGATTAGAGAGGTCGGCGGTTACTAGCACCGTTAACTTTGCATCTCTCCTTTTCCAGAACTCAGTTCTCACCATGTGATTTAATCATTTTGTAGTCCAAATCCTTGAAGATCCCTGCTGAAAGCTACAACAAATACATCAATCCTATCAGGTCTTTCCGAGAGCAAACCATGGAAATCCCATGTCCTTGGCCTGTCACCATTGCCGGTATTTTCTTCTCTCCCTTGACCAGTGATTTTTCCTTGAATATTGCTGTTTAAATCTTCTGTGGCTTATGCAGCGATTAAAAAGAAAAAAAAAAATTACATATGCTCTGGGAATTTGGCAAGCGCCGCGTGGACCTCTCGCAGTTCCAGTCAGTGGTTAGATGGATTCGTCATTCTTACGTTACACACGTGTGTGACCTACTTGTGGTGAGGAACCGCTGGCGCTTGGTCAGGGACCTGTTCCCTTTTCACACGGAGTCGTTCTGAGGGCAAGCAGATATCTGTGTTGGGTTTTTTTCATAGGTGGGTGGACGTGGTGGGATAAGGCAGGCTGGGATAATTAATTATTTTCCGGGAAAGCAGAGTGATGCGATGCTTTACCCATGGTGGTCAAAGGTGGACGTGTTTTCTGGGGAGCACTATCTGGCAGCAGGTAATGGGCTGCAGTTGGGGAGAGGCAGACAAGCTTTTGATGCGTAAATCCTCCAGTTCTGAGACAGAAATGCGTTATCGCTCTTACAAATTCAAACAGTTGCTCCGAGCTTCATCCAAATATCGTAACGCTTTGAGTGCGCGAGAGGACAGCTGGGACCCGCAGAGCTGAGGGGTGTGCTCGCTGAGGAAGGAGGTGAATTATTTCTTGGGGAACATGGAAGGGTTATCCGGGGACCAAGGAGGAGGACGGTTATACGCTGTTGCTCAGTGACAGCTGATTTAATTCCTAAACTTGCTTTTTGAGCGTGTTTTATACATCTCCGTCAAGGTTGACGTGTTTTGCAAGACGGAGGCCTTTTCTCACCCGTTCCTTTCTCTGTTACCCAGGTGCTTCTGCCCGCTGTGTGAGCTGGCTCCAGCGTGGTGCAGGAGGAGGGTGGTGTCCTGGGTGAAGCGTACGATATTTGGGGAAACAAACACGGTAATCCGTGGGGTTTTGCTACTGCTGAGAGCATTTGTGGGGATGGGGGCTGTGTGTGAGCAAGCGTTGCGGCTTGGCCAGGTTCTGCTTCCATCTGATGTGGTGTACGTGCCTTGATGAGCAATTCAGCAAGGTCGAGGAGCTCTCTGAAGAGCTGGAGGGAGGGAAAAAGCTCTTTAAAGTGAAATGCTTCAAATACAGATGGAGTTTACACTAGAATAAATCTGCATTTTCCTTCTGCGTGGCTCTTTCCTTTCCCCACTTCAAGGTGCCTCGCTGGTACAGCGCGCTGGCTTGACTGCACCTCGCTTAGCAGATGTCTGGGCAACCTCAGGTCTTACCTTGGGCTGGGCTTTGAGGAAGCGTAAGGTCAAGCTTCTGTAGTTTCAGAGGAAGTTGGTAGGTTATAAGTTCAATTAGACCTGGTCCTTTAAAAAAATTTTAAAAGAAAAAAAAAATGCATGTGAGCTACTTCCAGTCTTGTGCAGAGGGTTGGAGAAGTCAACAAGGTTGACCTAGTTTTGGCAAAAGACTTTGTGTGTGAGACAAACTAGTTCTGAGGATTAAATGCTGTCCTCCTCCTAAAGAGTGGCTGTTGTGACATCTAAAGTGACATCTGAGCTTCTGAGCAGGAAGGCCTCTGCAGTTGCAGTGCATTTGGGTTTAGTTACTGCGTGTTACTGTGTGCGGCGTTCTTCCCTGCAGAGAAAAGTCAAGGGGATGTGAGAGCTCTGCAGGAGGAGAGGGAAACGGCTCGAGAATCATGGAAAGGTTTAGGTTGGAAGAGACCTTTAAAGCCCACCTAGTCCAACCCCCCTGCAAGGAGCAGGGACATCTCCAACCAGATCAGGTTGCTCAGAGCCCCGGCCAACCTGGCCTGGAATGTTTCCAGGGATGGGGCATCCACCACCTCTCTGGGCAACCTGCGCCAGTGTTCCACCACCCTCAGTGTAAAAAATTTCTTCCTTGTATCCAGTCTGACTCTACCTTCTTTTAGTTTGAGACCATCACCCCTTGTCCTATCACCACAGGCCCTTTTTAAGTCTCTCCCCTGGCTCTAGAGATCAGGCAGCAGGAAGAATGATTTGAGTAACTGTTGAAGCTGCGTTGAGTTGGCCAAGAGAGCAGTTGGTCAGGATCCACGTTGTGTTGGTGCATTTTAATCTCTGCGAGAAGACTTGGAGAGGTGTGTTCAGAAATGTGCTGGAGGAAGAAGTGATGGGCATTGAGGAGGCACTTGCCGGGATGCCGGGAGTCTCACTTCCTTCACCCCAAGGGTGAACTTTTAAGTTATAGACGAGGTAAGGCAGATAGTGGGATGTCGTGACCCAGAACCGTGTGAGCTTGAAGGGTCTGGAGGGAAAGAGTTAAATCTGAGCAAAAAAAACCCAAATTATCTGGAAGGGCTGGAGCTCTGCCCTTCAGTGCTTCCTCAAACCAGGACGTGCAAGTCAGGAGCCCTGGGAACGGCTCCTGCACCTGAGGGTCCTCGTGGAGGGATGTGTCAGGAGTGGTGGCATTGCCTTGATGTTTTCTTCTGAGTCTGCGTCTTTGAGTGAACGTGCAGCTTGAGCCACTGAAAGAGGACGGGGATTCCGCTTGCACGCTCTCCTCCCGTTGCTAGACCAGGTGTCCCCTTAGAGACACCAGTTACGGTCAAAAAACCATTCTGAAACTCCAGTCGCAGCGGATCAGCGCCTTCAGCTGCAGGGGCACGAACCGCGCGCGCCAGCTCTTGTCACCGCTTTTTAAACGATTGCTGCTGAAGAAAGGCAGAGAGCCCTGGTCCTGCAGCGCCCTGCAGGTGCTGGGGTGCGAGAAGACCTCAACACCCGTGCTGCCGGTGCTCCTGCCAGAGCTGGCAGAGGCTCAGGGCCGCTGGCTGAGAGCTCAGACACACGTTACGCGTCGTGAAGGTTGGTTTCCTCAAGCAACCGGTCGCAGGAAACACATTTTCTGCTCCTCAGCTGCCAGCCCAGCCCGTTGGGTTTGCGGCAAGGCAGCCCAGCACCCCGTCTGGCTCGAGCGCCGTCAGCGGCGTTGAAGCCACCCTTAGACATCACGGTGAGGATGTAACAGGTATCCACAGGCACAAAAGCAAACTGGGAAGCCCGGTATGCCACTGGTTTTGAGCCAGTTGCTGGATGGGAGATCAGCTTTGCTGAGGGATGCTGCCACCTTCTCTGCTCCTTCCCCAGTTACGCTGTTTTGCTCCGGAGGCAAATCCTGAGCACCAGCCAGAGGCTCGATCAAAACCTGTTTAATAGCTATTTCTTTATTTTTGTGTGCTTTGAGTGAGGCTTGAAATCGTTTGGGAAGATGTTTTAGTGAGATCTTGGATGGCAACCCACTTTCTCCTCTGCATTAACTGCTTTCAAACATCTACTCCCTTGTTCAGTTTTATTTGCCCTTCAATAAAAAAGATAATATCTGCTAGGCACTAGGTTTTTCATCCCTCAGGCAGGTGTTTTAAGAGTTTTCATTTTTTTTTTAAATGATTTTTTCTGTGCTTTTGAACGGCTGGCAGCTTGCTGAAGACGATGGTTGGTCTTTATCAAGCGCTTAATTGAAAATGCCGTTCGATTAATTGAAAATGCCGTTAAAGTGATGGGATGCAGATCGTCGCCGGGATGCTCAGAATCACCTTTGCTCCACGTACTCTGCTTTAAGTATCCCTGCTTTATAAATATAACCAAAGCAGCCCTAAATTTTGGGCGTTAGGAGGAGGAGAAGCTCTCCTTCAGTGGTTCACGGTCTTGCTTGTCGTGAAATGACTTGATTTTCTTCTGCAGCGATCGTGATAATTTGAGTAAACTTTTCTCAGTCACGGAAAGGAAGAAATGTTGTGAACTGGTTTGCTGCTTCTCTTCACCACGAGCCAGAAATGCTCCTTTGAAAACCTGCCCTCTGCCTTTCGGCATCTCCGGTTGAGTTATTTCATCCGTACACCCGTTTTTATCAACAGGTTGGGAAAGAAAATCAAACGCTTTTTCGTAGACATCGGTACTTTCTTCACTCTGAGCTCGTCCCAAGTGCAAAATATCTTCTGTGCGAGCTAAACAGAAAGCAAAAGTAACCGAGGTGAAAGCCTTTCTGCGGGTTAGGAGAACAAACCGACTTCTGGAGAGCGGAGGGCAAGGGCAGATGGCTCCATCTGGCTTCGATAGACGTCTGCAAAACCTGGCGTCAACGTGAATTCCCCTCTGCCGTGATTCTGCTTTTAATTAAAAACTCAGAGCTGTGGAGGACTCACCGAAGAGTTTTGGTAGATTTTGTGCCAAATGCTGGTAATTCTGATTTCTTCTTTACATCAGATTCTTTAATTCAGGTTTGAAATATGCTCTTCTCAAAACTGTTCCATCTTAAATTAACTGGGGTTGGTAACAATTAGATGTTCCCTTCCATCCAACTGCTGTCCCAGCCCTTTTCCTTGACGATAGCCAAACAGATCTTTTGGATGTTGATGGCGGATAGCAGACTATGAGCACTAATTGGGTGTGTGAACACTAATTGGGTGTGTGAGGGTGATGGGGAGCCGTCATCACTGGCCACAAGAGACAAGGTCACTGCTGTGTCTGCCTTCATGGGACGTGTACGGCACGGGACGGCGGGGTAACTGGGAAGTGCAAGGCTCACAGCCTTTCAGACCCTTCCAGCTGTTGATTTGCCCTGATCTTTATTCTTGGGAGCAAAAATACAGAGGAATTTTGTGTAATACAATTTTTTTAACACCTATTTGGACAGTTTCGTGCCACAAGGTTTGTTTATTTTTTTTTCCAATTATACTTTACCATGTGTGTTTGGTAACATATGCCACTTTTCAAGCATTTGTATTGGTGACTTTTATCTCGTGACAAACCAGTTTTGATGTGAATTGTCCAACTTCTGTTTCTGAGGAGGAGCAAAGTTATTTTTTCTCCCCAGCCTACATGGCATTTAATCCAACTGGAGCACATAGCTGCTGTGGTAAAGTAGGCATCGTCGAGAAGTGTTTCTTCCCAGTAGTTCGGTTTCCAGAGGGACATCCTAACGAAATAACCCACTGGAGGCACAAAGCAGCCACCCCTGATAGTGGGACCAAGCTGGATGCTCCCCAAAAGCGATGAGCCCAGGTACAGTGCAGCAGGGGCAGGGTACCATCAAGAGGTTAGTGATGAAGATGATGAGAGGGCTGGAGCAGCTCTGCTGTGAGGCCAGGCTGAGAGAGCTGGGGCTGTTCAGCCTGGAGAAGAGGAGGCTCTGGGGAGACCTTAGAGCGGCTCCCAGTGCCTAAAGGGGGCTGCAGGGAAGATGGGGAGAGACTCTTCAGCAGGGCCTGGTGTGACAGGACAAGGGGTGATGGTTTTAAAATAAAGGGAGGTAGATTCAGATTAGACAGGAGGAAGCAAATTTTTACCCTGAGGGTGGTAGAACACTGTACCAGGTTGCCCAGAGAGGTGGT
>JAAGAY010008030.1:0-19524 GCA_011801015.1 Ardeotis arabs
TTACCAAATCATTTATTTCACAGTTTTTGTCATGTGTTTTGTCAGATTTTGTTCTTTAAATAAATAATAAGATTTTCTGAAGAGTTATCATTTGTTTACAACTAAAGCAGATAATTCATGTTCAGACAAATTTTGTTTGCTAAAATTTTGTTGTTGGGTGTGATAATTAAAATGTAATGCACATGAATTCTTTCTGAAATGCTTTTGCTTTACCATATGTATTTTCATATAAGAACTACATTTTTTGATCAAATACTAGATGATAAATTGCTTCCAATTATTTTTCATGAAACGAAATACATAGAGTAATAAAGCTAGCACTGTCTGTGTAGAAGATCAAACTTTTAGTACAGTTTAAGAAATACATGAGTAAAAGTCACTGAAAATATCTCTTATTCTTCCTTTCTGATAAACTTACAAATGCTAATAAGAGATACCTGGTGTAAAGGAAAACACCAGAACATTTTAAACTTCTTTTCAACTTAAGTGTGTCAAGGCAAAAATATTAGTATGACAATACCTCAGCTTTTCCAAATATTCAAAAGTGTTCTCTGATTGCAGGTGTCCTTTTGAAAGATACAGAAAAACAGTGTACAACTTTTATTACACAGACTTCAAGACCAAGTAATGAATTATAGATAGTCTGTTCTGTTGTATCATGTGATAAATGATCTAGGCAATCATCAAAAAGAAAAAAATCATTTTCATTTTACTGTGGGTATTGTGAAGATAGAACCATGTTTCCTAAAGTTAATATTAGCCTTGATAACTACAAACAAGGACATAGTGTCAAAGTTCAAAACATTTGATTTTAGTACACTTCTATATACTTTAATACTTTTCCATATATTCATAATTAAATTTCATTACTGCCTTGAAAAGTTAGTAGACAGTTCACCTCTCAGTTACAAAGTAATGAGAAGTTATCTAAATATTTTGATATTTTAATGGCTTTGGGCAAAAGTGGCTACAGACCTGCGACAAAAAGAGAATAGATCCTGAAATTTGAGATTTCTTAGGCAAATTTTATATCTTATTCAATATCAGAAATTTTCTCTATCATAACTACATGGGTTAAAAAATAATCCTCAAAAATAAAGTTTGCGAATAAAAGGTAATCTTATCTGCAGTGTTTTTTAATAATCTATCAGTACTCTCAAAATATATTTCACACTTTTCTTCTTATAGTCCAATGGCGAAGCAATTTCTATATAGATTTTATAAATTCAAAGATCCATTAAGTTCTTTACATGCATTACACAAATGTGAGCTATAGACTTTTGTGTTCATACATACAGGAGTTTGTCTCAAAAAAGGTGAGCTTGGAAAATGACATATCTTTCCACAAAACACAGGTCCAGATTTAGTCATTCAGAAAATTGTGAGAGGAAGAAATACCTGCAATATTTCATTCATTTTTTCCTAGTTTCTTGTCTCACTCGGGATACTGAACAACATATATTGTCTGAAGAAGAATGCTAGATAGTTTGCCTTTCAGCTTTGGAGAATCTTTAACTTTCCTAAATGTGAATCTTAACAGAACCCAGTCTCTGTTCAGTTCAAATGTACAATTCTGAGGCATTTTTCTTACGGTCATATGGGTTTCTCTAGTCCTGTCACTAGCTCTTTAAAGCATAGATCCTCTGCTGTTTAAAGACATTTTCATCCAATTTCAGCCTAACTTGAAGTATTGAAATCATTCTAGAAAGTGCATAGTTGAGAAAACATTTCAAATACTTTCCATTCATGTTTTACTGAACTTGAAGTGAAAGTATAGTTGGAATAAAGCATATGCATCCTCATATGTGGCTAATATTTACTACTTAGATTTTACATTCCATGAATTTTGTTCTTTGTTCAGCATTTTGTTACCAGGTTGCTGAGGGCTGAAAGTGAGGTCTGGAGCATTATAACATTTCAGCAAGAAAATCTAAGGCATGAAGTCACATTATTGATTTTTATTTTAGATGTGAAAATCAGTGTAGATCAGAACAACTGAGAAAAAAAAAAACCCAGATTCCTCTGTTTAGCTTTTCTTTAAATAGTTTTAGTGGTTAAAACTACCTTCTTATTGTGCCCATGAATATGTCCTTCACCTTCTTTTAAATAGTCTCAATCCCCTTCACAAAATCTCTCTGCCTCAGAGTAACCATTTATACGAGATTTTCAGCATGATGGTCTATTATTAGATATATGACTCAATTTATGCAGCTTAAAAAAAATGTAATTTTGAGTACCTCACCAGTTCCTGAGTTTATCTACTACATTTTTTTTACTTATCCTGATTTTTTCTACACCTACACAGTAAACAGAATAAACACAACTGTATAAAAGGCATAATTACAGTGATTATAGAAGTTTAAAAATACTTTAAAGTGTTGAAAATATTATCCTGAAAATCAAATTATGGACTAGAGACAAAAATTCCTTTATTATTTGCAGTACTTTTATGTATTATCTCTAAGCCAGGAAGGACTTTGTTTACCAGTCATATTGATGACAAAAAATATGGAAAAAGGCAATGAGAATATCTACCTCTTAGTCTTCTACCTGGCAGCGTACCATGCACGTTTATGGCACATTACAAACGTCTGTAATCCCCCTGCTTCCTTATGACACCTGAGATCAGGTCGTTCCAAAGGGCCTAGCTGTCTACTGAATATCAGCTGAATAATTTTTAATGACTCGATGTGGAGATTTTCTAGAGAATTTGGACAAGGAAAGAGTTTCTACCCTACCTGTTTCGAGACCAGGTTCACCCAGCCTCATTTGCATGACAGTATCTCCAAAACAGTTTTCTACACACCATAGAAAAGCATCAGCTGAAAAGCCATCATTTCACTGCCTAATCCAAAAACCCCACTCTTCTTGCAGTTTTGAACGTCTATCAAAAGACTTGCAGTTTACAGGGACTATGCCAAAAGTTGTCATGTTATCTGAGAGCAAACATACTATCAGAGAAGCAAGATTCATGAAACAGAAATCTGTCAGTGCTCAACAAGCACAATCATGCTGCCTCTACCTATAAAACCAATACAAATTGGATTCTGAGATGCTAAGAGATTACACTGATGGATCCCTAACTGTGTATCAGCCCTTTCTCCTGCACGTTGCCTAGGCATCACTTGTTTGTGCTGGCACTGAAAGCATTCTGCCCTAGGTGGACCTTTGGTGTCTCAGTGAAACCATCCCCACAAGAAGGTGAAAATTGTGAAGTCTTAAAATTTGTTTGTAGTGATCCTATAGGACTTTACAAAGACAAGGAGAGAATGCCTGAATATCCTAGGGATAGCAGGAAGGAAGCTAGTGGTAAATGGAACAAGTCACAGTGTGAAGCATTTCAGCACTGTCTTTACCAGCTAGTGCGTTATCTCTTAAAGATTTGAAAAATACAAAGTCTTTGAGAAAAATCACTACTAAAATTGAAGTTCTCTTGTAAGTCATTCTAGAAAAGCATTTTCTTTGAATGACTTCATGTAACTGGCTGTGCCTGAAGAAGCACTGTGCAGGATAAAACTGGAAGAAATGGAGCAGCACATTGTGCTTTCAACCTTACCATTTGGGGAGAAATAGGAACCTCCAACGACATGGTACCTTTCAGTTGACCGGCATATCACTGTGACCTGTTTGTAATGTTCCTTTTATAACCACAATGCAGTCAGATTTCGCAGTAGGCTGAAATTATATGTGACTCTGCAGTAGGTTCTACTTTATCTTTGTTTTAAGAATTGAGATTTATACTTTACAGAAAATTAGTTCTGTCTATAATGTTCAGTTTAGTTTTCTGTAAATGAGTCTACAAAACCAACCATAACACACAGCAAATAGACTGTGCCGGTGGTACACAAGCTGCATGTGTAAACATACCACGTGTTGTACTGAAGAAGGCTGAGGTATAGAGGTCATGAACCCTATTAAGAGCTGCAAATTTTCTCATGGAGGTTGAAATACTGTGGACTGGCAATACCTACTTTTACTTTCTTGCTAGATTGAAGCAAGACAGTTTACAGTGGAAGGCGGCGGTTGGCGCACTCTCCAGAAGCTCCACTGAAGATCTCATAACTGAACATGATAGTGATGTTGTGCCATTTACACTTCAAGAAACAATTATGATTAGTTTCTTGTCTGTACAATCTTTCATTTTTGATGCCTTCAGTACAGCAATTTGGTGGGAGGAGAAAAATTATCTTTGGCAGTTTTCCTTAAGTTTCTTAACCACATCTTCACACTTTGGTTGTTTCTTGTGCAAACTTAAAATATAAATACTGAACCACAAACAGAACACAAACACAGCAAAGGATGGTAAAATATTGTAAGGTATTCTTTTTACCTATATTTCTCATGGGAAGAACACAATATGTGTTCTTAACTAAGCTAGAGTAAAATTAGGATAATTGTTTCATAAAGTTATTGAGTCAAATAGGTACACACATCATTAAATCAACAAAGACAGTGCAATATCAATAGCAAGATAGAGAAATAATGTGTGAACAGGTACAAAGGCAAGTCAAGACTATAAAACAGATCCAATATTAAGGAAGAGACTTGTAATGATTAAGGATTTCCAGAAGGACTGTCTCTCAACTATTGTTGACAGG
Source organism: Ardeotis arabs (assembly GCA_011801015.1). Taxonomy (NCBI): domain Eukaryota; kingdom Metazoa; phylum Chordata; class Aves; order Otidiformes; family Otididae; genus Ardeotis; species Ardeotis arabs. The sequence continues at coordinate 4,599 of JAAGAY010008030.1, forward strand.
AAAAGTAACTGTGCTATGTGAAAGTTTGCTTACTAGCAGTTTGCATTTGTATCAGAGTCTGAATGTAGTGTGTTGGATGTTCTTTTTACTCTGAAGTGTATACAGCAAATGGATGCCAAACAGAACTAAGTTCATTTAAAACAGATGAAGGATGCTTTCAAAAGTAACATGCTCTTTTTGTAGTGTATAGCATGACTATTTCTGTCCAGGTATGTAAACACTTCCACATAGAATAGAGAAAAAAAAATCCAATAGTCAGAGACTCTGTAAGGAAACTTACTGTTCTTGACCATTCAAGTGTTGCTTTGAGTACTGTGATGATACTAGTTCCTCAGCTGACTTCTCATGAGGCTGTCTCCTTTAAATCAATATAATTGCAGGACTGTGAATTTTTACATGGGAAGGGTCTGTCCTGCAATCATAATATGATTTGGGTTACAAAGTCAAGTATGGATTTTGACCATAAAGTCCAGTTAAAAGATGTTTTATTTTCCTAAAATATCACTAGTAACTCTTAAACTAAATTCTGTAGTTCCTGATTACAGAAATACCAACAGAAGTAAAAATGAGCAACAAAAAAACCTTCAAAATCAAGAATTTACTTGAACACAAATAGGAATGTGGGGCTGCTTTTCAATCCATCAGAGACTAAGGATTTTACCACCTCATATTAAGTATGTCAATATGGATGAAGAGCAATATTTTTATTTATCAAATTTGGAACTAATTATGATACAGTCAAGAGTATATGGATACAATATTAAGAGTAAAGAGAAGTAAGGCAAATGTATTTATGAAAACGAAAATTTTAGATAAAAAATAGATTTATCATTTAACACTGGGTATTTGCTAAAAGTTTGCTGAATTATATCTTTTTTAAGTGTAGAGGTATTACATTAGAAAATCTACAATCCATTGGTGCCATTGCTCTAATATTAATGAACTGACATATTTTTCCAAAATTTATTTATTGTTTAGGCAACTAGTAGACTCTTTAATTCTGTCCCTGCTCCACACACAAATATATTTAAATTATCATTTACCTCTTGATATGTGCTTATAGGAATCACAATTTTCATTGGCAAAGTCAATATTCATATTCATTCTAAGAAAACAGCCACAAGAGAGCTGAAAATTAAGCATTCGCCCTCTTACTTCACTGGTGGACCCAAACTGGCAGGCTTTTGCCACTAACATAACTAGTTTTCACAACAGATTAGGAAGGGAATAGAGAAATACCACGCTCATACTTGACACGACAGCAATCAAAGGCTTTGATATCTGACTTCCAACATCTGAAAAATCCTACTTTGAGTTGGTGTACCTCCATATCTTAAATTTGATAAAGACATGAAAAATTAAAAAAAAAAAAAGCAGAGTTGAAAGTACGGATTTCTCATATGTAAAAAAAAAAAGAGGAAAGTTTGTGAGTGTTTACTACATTAAATTTTATGTGAAATAAACCTAAACTCTCTTCAGATTTTTCCTTCTCTATGCTCTTTTCTCTTCCCGCCCCCCCTATTTTTTCTCTTTTCTCTTTATCTAATTTCCAAATAGCTTAAAGGTTATCTTCTGTCCACAAAAAAAAAATGACCTCTCACTTGAATTTCCATAAAGACTTTCAAAGCAATGACACATAATTTATAGGTCTCACAAATATCAACTGAAAAACCATTTAATATAAGGTTTCTTTATCTCTTAATCAAATCTCATTTATCCTGTCAAGCTTTTTAAATTAGCTTTGATTTTTATTAATTCAGGGAGATTAAATCCCCTTCAGCAAAACTCAGGTATAAAAACCCAAAAAGGTATTTGGATTTATCTAGTTGTTAAAGAAAAAAAATGTTAAATTATTATTAATGTCTTACATGCAACTAATTAGAATACCTTCTATATTCAGAAGTGGGGGAAAATAAAATAAAATTTTTTTAAAGAAATAAATTATAGTATTTCCTCATGTTTTACCAAAATGCTCTCACTTACTCTCACTTATGTTTTCCCATTTACAGGTTGTTGATACTAATTAGGATATTGACATTCATGAGAAACATACATGGAGCTCTTCCTTGCTAGCAGAAAGAGCACATTTAGGAAGGTAAAATGGATTTGTTTTTTTTGTCAGCCAGAACTTTGTTTATCTGGTTCCTCTAAAATTAGTCTTGTCTTGTGCTTAGTGTATTCATCTAGTACACGAGAGGACTGAGGATCCTTCTCTGCCTGAGAGATTTAAACCTTTCGCACCTAAACTAGAACTGGTGGTACATATAGTGTATATTAACATAAAAAATGGACAATGAAGAAAATTATCCTTGCAAAAATATTCCCTCCAAGTGGTTTTGAAATTATACAAACATTGTTCCAATTCTTAATCAATATGCTATATAACATTTACATAAGGGATAAGTTTTCTCAAAAATACTTAACTTTTAAATATATTTTTGTTATCCTCATTCTGGTACATAATTTTTTTGCTTGTATTTTACAGGAGCTATTTCAAAGCTATTTGCATAAATTGTGTAGTACTTCTATGAGATTGGTGTAATGGGGTCTAAAAACATATATTCTATCATAAGAGAAACAAGAATACTAGGTTTCTTTATTATTATTGAAATAGAATTAAGAAAATAAGTTCTCTGTTTATTCCTCACCATTTTTTGGAAAGTCAGATAAAAGATATTAAGGAATCTATGATGGTTTTTTCCTAAATGCAAACAAAAATATCTGTCAGGTATCATGTGTTCTCATTCTCATTTGGATTAAATAACAACTACCACAGGTATAAAAACACCATGTTCAACTTGTGCTGGGCAGATGCTCCTATCTCTCGAATAGCGGTTGCTATCTTATACACGCTGAAGTAGAGCAGATAGGCTAGAAAGAGTCTCTAGAAACATAATTATCTATTTCAAGTTTAACCATTAAATTTAGCTAGAATTTATTGTAGAAATTACATTCATGTTCCTATCATTCTGTGCTTCTGTGTTGGCATGGCTCTTACACTGAGCTTATAATTAATGTTTTATCATTGAAGAGTTTCCATTTGTTCTATTAGAATACTAATCAGAAACACATATCCATTGCGAAGAAGACCATCTTGCATAAATTTGTCCCTGCATCCACTTGGAGATGTAGCTATGTGAATTGGACACAACCCAGATACAAAGAAGATATTTTTTTGCATTTGGAGAAAAATAGTTCCATATTATCACTATTGTCTGAAGTGAGGAAGAAACAATAAAAAAAAATCTCACTTTACTTTCAAAATGCATCTCCCTGAACAATTTTCACCTTTTTAAACTACTAAGTATCTCATTTCTTTAAATTTGTTTATTAAGGTTCCTTAAATTCCTCAAGCAATATTTCATTGCTTTATATTTTCACCATCAGAATTATTTATTGGCTTCCTCATATTCAAAAGAAACTCCTTATCTCCACGGTACATCTTTAAGTGCTGAGTTATTAAATATAAATGCGATATCAAATATTGGGCAGAACTCAAATCAACTTATTGCTGAAGAATGTATTTTTATTTATATAGTTTCTCTTTGCCCCTGTTAATCATGTTTTCATATAGAGTATATATATGTATGTGTGTTTAATGGCAGAGTTTTAAAAAGAAGAAAGTAATTCCCAATTCCCTCATCCAAATTAACATAGGAAGCAAGATACTGACTTTCAATCTACTAAACCTGAACAGGCATTTCACCTGGGGTCTCCCATTTCTCAGAAAGGGATGGCAGCATGAACACCTCTCTGTCTAACACAGCATAAACATCCAATCTTTGAAAAAATACTGTCAGTGAAGTCTACATGAGAAGAGGGGTTGCAGATTGTGTATTTCAAGTAAATAAAAGCAAATTCTCACAAACATCAGACAAATACAGAGGAAATGAAGAGCGGTGAGATTACAGAACTTGCTTGTAATGATCACTTAGCCCACTGGCTACTTATAAACAACCATTTTTCAGCTTGCTGGATGTTTTGGATCCCATTCAACAGGCCTTTCTTCACTGTCACTGAACGGAAAAGGCAGACAACTGATGAAGGTACTAGTCTCCTTTCCACATAGGCTGGCAAATCCCAGGACAAGAAAAAAAAAGGTGGTGGAGAATGGCTTCCTACTAATGATCTCACTTGTATGTATAGATATTCAACAAGCTATATAAACATTATTTGTATTTCATGCACGGGAGTAGCAGAGCTACAGATAAACATATTTATCAAATTCCTATTCACTTTTCATTAGCTAATTTAAGACCTAGAAAAGATACAGACAGATTTTTCTGTTCTTATGACTCTGCTAGACACCTTTTCTCCCCCTGACACAATTTACCCTAAACATAAGTCTGTGCTGCCTCACGTCACTGATGTACAGTTCTGTGACAAACAACTTTTCTGTATTTAGAAACATGGTACACTTTTAAGGTGTATGATCTCACAACCTTTCACATCTAGAATATGTGATTGAGGAGATTCACTTCAACTCTCAAGAAATTCTGAGGTGTCAGATTTTTCTTTACTATAAAGAGAATTAGTAGAATTTGTTTATATTTTTGAGCTTTGTATAACTTCTTTGAATATTCTGCACTTGAGCTTATTATAATTAAAGTTCCAGACAGTGGACACAAGTAAAATAACCCCTAAGTATTTTCAAAGGTTATATTGCACACGCAAAAGAGCTAATTGGCAGCAGTCCCATGCAAAAGTGAACCGTGGTATATTTATGATGTAAAAACATCATTCATGTGGATTGACCTATATATCGCATAGATTTTTTTTTCACGCCTGAAAAATAAATAATACAGTATACTATTGCCTATAGTATATAAAATAATAAAATAATAAAAGTTACATATTACTTTTATGTGTGTGTGTATGTCTTCACATTCTCGCTATATAATCAAATGTAAGTATCAGTGACACATCTTGCTATATTGGTAACTTAAAGATATAATGCATCCTCTGATTTTTCAGAGACATGAAAATTAATTTTTACCGTGGAAAACCATAAGATACATACAGCTTTAAAAACTGTTCTTCCTTTCAAATTTCCTATTTATCATTTTGCATTGTGCATTGTGATGTCCCTAAAGAGCTGCAATATGGATCCTAACAAGACCATGCTTACTGGGACTACCTCTCTACATAATTCAGCTGAGCCATCTGAGAGAAAAATGTATTTGTAGCCCTTGTGAATTAAGGAGCTGAGAGAATTCAGACACCTAGACAAGAATAAAGAAAAACATTTTTATCTCCCAAATCCAAATCCCACTTCTCCTGCAAAAGAAACGTCATAACGAGTGCTATAAAAAATCCCAATTTTGCTATCCTAAGAGATCTTTGCTTAATATATATGGCAAAAGAACCTATTTCCCTATTCAGTTCCCAGAAGTTCATAAATATAATTCAGAGGTTTCCAAACTGTTGTCCACAAAGACATGGTAAACCATTTGCTTCAAGAAAACATATTACATAGTAGATCTAGTATTGCCTTTAATTAAAAAGATATATAGATGGCCAGGAGGAAATTTTGAATATTTATTGTTTTCTGTTAATTTCAGTCTGGTAACCACTTCTATTAACCAACAAATAACATCTATCTTACTTTACATATTTACATTCCACTGATTTATTCCCCTCCTACAAATATCCTTTTTTTTTGTTTTTGAATTTTTCAATACTTTTTAACCAAGCACTCAGCATCTTAGCTTGTATTTACAGCTTGCAGTGTATCAGCGCTCTCTAGTTTTACCAATCTAGGGAGCTATATGTGTGTCCTGGTTTCAGACGAAACCAGGGCAATGTGTTCATTCACTCTCCATTGCAATCTGTTTTTTCCCTGATAAATTATGTGCTATTTCCATCCTAACAAAGCAGAATTTCAGATCTAATATTAAATTCTTTGTCCGATTTTCTAAGTAGAAAAATCCGTGGGATTTCTGACGGGTATGCTCTCTAACAAATAAGTTATTTCGATGCTTAAGCAGATAATTTTTCCCCATCACTCAGTTTCATTTCAATTTAATCAAATGATTTCTTATTTTTTAATCATGAACCTAACATTTATAATTCTTAAACTGAGTCACATAGTTACAAAACTAGAAAAAGTGTCTTTGGAAAGTCTCTCTGCTTTAGTGACAGGCACTATTAGGATAAAATTGTTGCTTTTTTTCATTGAAGACTTTTTCCCATCTTTCTTAACCATACACAATAGATTTATTTTTTGTTCACTAAGAAATATGAAAGAATGAAGAAATATGCATGAAACTGTTACACATTTCCTTGTTCCATTTGTTCAACAGTTTTATATAAGGCCTTTACCAACCTCAGATTAATTGCTATGTGAAATTATATTGCCCTTGACATTGATTGGTGCATATTAAACTTTAATTCTGCAGAAACGTATGCTAACATAACATAATAGGTCGGGGATAGTTTTACGTATCTCACAGAGCAAGAGTTGTCTCAAATTTGTTTCATGATTGATAATCCTACATCTGTTGACTCACCACTCAAACAGCACACATCATATCATAGAATCGTAGAATAGTTTGGATTGGAAGGGACCTTTAAAGGTCATCTAGTCCAACCCCTCTGCAAGGACCAGAGGCATCTCCAAGTAGATCAGGTATCAGGTTGCTCAGAGCCCTGTCCAGCTTGATCTCGAACGTCTCCAGGGATGGGGCATCTACCACCTCTCTGGGCAACCTGTTCCAGTTTTTCACCACCCTCATTGTGAAAAATTTCTTCCTTATATCTAGTCTAAATCTACCCTCTTTTTGTTTAAGACTACTACCCTATATAAATACCTTACTATTATTATATAAACATCTTTGATCCATACTGTGTTTCTGTTGAAATAGCCAGAGCTTATACAACACAAAATGTTTGTTCTCTATGTCAACTGCAGGACAGACAATACCTGATTTAGTATAAAGTTAAAAAGTCATGAACAAACAATATTTGTTCTTGCATAAAACCTGACAGTACAATGATAACCCATCATAAATTTCAAAAGGGATTTGAACCAGCAAAGTGCATTTATATCAGACCAACATTTTGTATCATGCTGTTATGACACTTTTGATAGAGTACTGGAAACTCTAAAAAAGATTTATTGTAAGACTGAATCATGATCTTCCTGCTCATGAAGTTAAGCTCATATTTATTTTCAGAATCAAATTATTTTACATATTTTTTCTAAATATCTATAAATAACTTTACTAAACAGCCAATAAGAAGCTAATAAGGTTCTTTTGTTTGCTTTCTGGGAACAAGGAGTAAAAATTATGATGGCCCAGCATAAGTGGAGGGGGGAATCAGACTTGAAAACTTACTCCTTTAAAAAAACTTCTTTTTCCTTACAAATAAAACAAATCTTAGTACTATAACAACCCATCTGTGGAGAAGTAATAATTTTAGATTTATGAAAAAATCCTTCCACTGTGAAAAGAAAAAAAAAAAGTCATTTGATTCATTTTTCATACAGAGAGCACTTTGATACAGTTGGTTATTGTTACACAATAGACAGGGTAGGTGAGGTGGAGGAGTTGCACTGTATGTAAGAGCAATCTACAGACCTTACAGTTAGGGAGGATGCAGTTGAAAGCCTCTGAGTGAGGATTAGAGGGATGGAAAACAAAGCAAATGTTATTGTCGGTGTCTACTATCATTCACCCAGCCAGGATGAATTCTTCTATAGGCAATTAGGAGAAGTCTCTGGATTGGTAGCCCTTGTCCTTATGGGAGATTTCAACTTTCCAGATATCAATTGGGAATACCATACTGCTGTGATGACCATGGGAAATCCTTGAATGTTGTTGAAGATAATTTCTTGTCACAAGTACTCAATGAGTCAACTAAGAAATATGCCCTACTAGAGTTGTTTTTGTGAATAAACAAGAACTTGTGGGATATGTGATTGCGGATGGCCATCTTGGCCACAGTGGTCATGAAATGGTTGAGTTTAAAATTTTTGCTGTAATGAGAAAAAAGTTCAGCAGAATTGGATTTCAAGAGAGCAAACTTTAAACTATTCAGGCAGCTACTTATCTGTGTTCCCATGGAATCTGCTTTTGAGGGCTTAAATGTTGGCTAGGGCCAATCAGTTTTTAAGAACTGCCTTTTAAAAGCACAGGAGCAGGCAATCCCATTGTGTTTAAAGTCATGTAAGTGGGTCAGAAGACCAGCTTGGCTGAACAAGGAACTCCTCTTGGAACTCAGGTGGAAAAAGAAATTGTATGATCTCTAGAAGTGACTTCAGGCTTTGCAGGAAGATTACAGAGTTGCGGTTCGCATGTGCAAGGAGAAGACACGTAAGGCCAAAGCTGAACTATAGTTCAAGCTGGCCATTATGTGTTAGACAAAAAGAAAGGTTTTTTTAAGCATTTTAATAGCAAGAGGTCTAAGGAAAACATTGGATAAATACTGGATGAAACGGGTCATTGGACAAACGAGAATGAAGAAAAGGTGCAGATATTTCATGGTATTTTTGCCTCAGTCTTTAATAACATTGATAGACCGTATGCTGCTTGATCCTCTGAGTTTGAGGACCATGACTGTGGGAACCAGTGTCTTTCTTTCTGTGGACACTGAAATTGTAAGGGACAGTAGTGTCCGCTGAACACTCACAAGATGGGATTCATCCTAGAGTATTGAAGGAGCTAGTGGATATTACAGGACTCCTCTCAAACATCTACCAAAGGTCTTGGGAATCTGGGGAGGTTCTTGGCTGACTGGAAGCTAGCCAATGTTATTTCAATTTACAAAAAGGGCCATGAGGGAAGACTCAGGAAACTACAGAACTTTGTCTAATCTCAGTTCTTGGAAAAATTATGGAGATTATACTGGGTGCTATTGAAAGACATTTAAAGAACAATGCAAGCATCAGGCACAGGCAATAAGGGTTCACAAAGACAAAGTCCTGTTTAACTAATTTGATATCCTTCTATGATAAGGTCACCTGCCTAGTGAATGAATGGAAGGCAGTGGATGTAGTTTTTCTGGATTTCAGGAAGACTTTTGATACTGTCCCTCACAGCATACTTCTGGACAAGTTGTCCAGCTGTGGGGATAAGCAGGTTCACGGTGTGCTGGGTAAAGAACTGTCTGAATGGTAGAGCTCAAAGAGTTGTGGTGAATGGAGCTACATCTGCCTGGTGACCCGTCACAGGAGATGTTCCTCTGGGCTCAGTTCTAGGGCCAGTTCTGTTCAATATATTTATCAAGGATCTGGGTGCAGGACCTGAATGCACCATTAGTAAGTTTGCTGATGATACCAAAATGGGAGGTGCTGTTGACTCTCTGGAGGGACAAAAGGTCTTGCAGAGGGCTCTAGATAGATTGGAGCATTGGGCTCCATGATTAATGGGATGAAATTTAATGAGTTCAAATGCCAGATTCTGCACCTAGGACAGAGTAATGCTAGGAATAAGTACAAATTGTGAATGACTGGAGAGCAGCCCTGCAGAAAGGGATCTGGAGGTACTGGTTGACAGCAGGCTGAGTACAAGTCAGCAGTGTGCCCTGGCAGCCAAGAGGGCAAACCACATCCTGGGGTTCATTAAACACAGCATAACCAGTCAGTCAAAAGGGGTGATTATTTTGCTGTATTCAGTGTCGGTGCTACCTCACTCTGAGTACTGTGCACGTTTCTGGGCCCCAAAACTTAAGGAGGATGTGAAGATGCTTGAATGTGTCCAGAGGAAGGCAACAAAGCTCATGAAAGGTCTGGAAGGAATGTCCTATAAGGAGCAGCTAAGGACTTTGGGTTTGTCTAGTTTGGAGAAAAGGAGGTTGAGGGGTGACCTCATTGCTCTTTCCAGCTTCCTGCAGAAGGGAAGTAGAGACAGAGGTGCTGATCTCTTCTTCCTGGTATCTAGTGGTAGGATGCATGGGAATAGTCCAAAGCTGCTCCAGGGGAAGTTTAAACCGGACATTAGGAAGCATTTTTTTACCAAAAGGGTGGTCAAACACTGGAACAGGCTTCCTAGAGAAGTGGTCAATGTCCCAAGTCTGTCAGTATTTAAGAGGCATTTAGACAATGCCCTTAATAACGTGCTTTAACTTTTTGTCAGCCCTGAAGTGGTCAGGTGGTTGGACTAGATGATTGTTGGAGCTCCCTTCCAACTGAAATAATATATTATATTCTGCACTAAACACATGAGAAAGATTTAAATTTCTGCATTTAAGATTAAACTGCATCTGAATAAATGCTAAACCTACTTCTTATTTCTAATCTAGAGGAAATCCTTTTCAGAATTCTGCAACTCTTAATTACCCATTCACTCATATAAAAATGACCTCTGCTGTGCTAAACCTATTGAGATCTTAAAATCCAGCTGAGATCCTCTCAGAGTAACATTAAATGAGGTTAATGATTATTATCATACAATTGTTTTATACAATAGATTAGACTGAAAACATTTCTTAAATGCCCATCACAGAAAAGATGAAATGGGTGTTATATGTCTATTTATCTTAGTTATTGCTTCTGAGACTTTCGACTGGAGGTATTTCATGCAATATGAGAATATTTTTCTCTCTGGTTGCACTATTATACTCTTAAGGGTCTACCAAAGCTAGGGATCACTTTTTTTTTAAGGTGACACGTGCAAGCAAAATTTTCTAAGGAGTTGTACTGAGAAAAAGAGATTTAATCATTTAGATTAAAACCCATATCAACACATGTAGATAAAGCAGTCATTATTTCTGTCTCAAATAGACTTAAAACTAAATATGTCCTATGACATCTCCACATAGTGTTACATCTACTCAAATGAGTATGGAACATTCATGCAGCATCTTTCTTTCTTCAGTATAATTTTCAACTGTTCTTAAAAATACAGTCCCATAGTGACAGCCTGGCTCCTACTTACGGAGAGACACAAGAATGAATTAGTAGCACTGCTTTTGAGAAACAAATGTAACTTTAATGTTGACATCCTATTTATCCCCTGTTGAGAAAGAAAACATTTTGTGTATTCAAATGATGAATTATAACTGTTAAACAAAAATGTAATGCGTTTGTTACAGCCACCGAGTAGACAAATTACCATTATGCTGTGTAAGTAATACTTTACAAACCCATTTGTCACACAGGAGAGGTGTCATATGCAATCTGATTCACCCTGCTTAATGTACAAAATGAATCCTTGATTTTCTTCAGCAGATATAAACGATAACAACTAGCTTACATTCCAGAACCAGTGATAAATACTTTGTTTTCTTTAAAAAGTAAACAAACAAAAACTCAGCATCTCTTGTACATTTGCCAGAAAAATCTAGGATTACATTGCATTTTAAGTGGTGTTAAGTATACTGAAATCTTCTACACACCACACAAATCATAACAATTACCATGTTACAGTTAGCAATTCAATAGAACTCTCTAAACTTTAAACAAATTCAGCATGACAGATCTTTTGCTGGTGGAAATCAGCAAAGATATGGTCAATTTAAGTACAGCTACACTGACTTATAACTGGTTTAATTGACAATTCTTGTATGACAGTATGACAGTACTTCCATGTCAGTACAATTTAAACTCCAATTTACAGCAGTGAATGGCAAGGCCATAGGTATGATTTCCAGTACACAGGGCATTTATTATGATTTTCAGATAAAGTAGGATAAGATTTTCAACAAGTGAAAGAGTATATTATTTCACACTGAAAATTAGATTTATGTAAAATTTAAGTTCCTAGTCCAGGAAAGGCATCTAGAAAGATCCCTTCAACAACACTTTCTTGCTGGAGGTACCTAAATCATCAATTTCCTTGCCCTGAGTATCAACGTCTAAGCCAAGAGCCACCCTCACGCAGAACTCCCTGCTGCCTACTCAGGCACAGAGTTCTACTTAAAACTCTCCCAGTATTTAGAAAGAAGAACTAAATTCTGACATCTCTACTATGGACTTACACATCAAATCTATTTCCCTAGATTCTTCCTTATTATCAATAGAGAAAAATTGGAATCTAGAGTGAAACATCAGATGAATCACTGTCTTGACAGTTTACATTTTGTCTATACCCTCAGATATCCCAGAACAGTAGGCAAGCTCTGCACATAATAAATGGAAATAGAAAACTTCATATGTGTTCAGCACAGTATGTAGTATGGGTACTTCTGGAAAAAAAAAAAAAAAGAAAAGAAAAAAAAAGAAAAGAAAAAAAGGAGGAAAACCAAAGATTTTATAACAGTCAAGTAGATCAAGAATTACACTGCATTTATTTTCCTTTCCAACTTTAGGATAAAAAGTGTCACTTCTTTCCTTCCTTCCAGCTGGATTGCCAGTACTACAAGCATTATGGAATCAAAAGAAAAAGTGAACCTTGAAACTACTGGGCTGGATATAGTTGCCATGTGTATAGATGTGAGTGTCATCGAAAAGCCACAGAATGTCCCAAACCTGTGTATGTGGTAGATAACACACAGGAAATATAGACTAGCAGTCTTCTGGAAAGATATCTGGAGAATGAAAAATGACCGTATCGTAGAATCATAGAATATCTCAAGTTGGAATGGATCCATAAGAATCATCAAGTTCAAGTCCCTGCTTCTCATAGAACTACCTAAAACTAAACCATATGACTAAGAGCATCGTCCAGATACTCCTTGAAATCTGACAGGCTTGGTGCCTTGACCACTTTCCTGGGGGGTCTGTTCTAGTTACTAATCACTCTCTCAGTGAAGAACCTTTTCCTAATGTCCAAACTGAACTTCCCCTGAAGTAGCTTCATTCCATTTCCCTGTGTGCTATCGCTGGTCACCAGAGAGTGGAGATCAGCATCTCCCCTTCTGTTGCCCACCTTGACAAAGTTGTAGACTGTGATGAGGTCACAGTAGATGCCAATATCTATGTAGATACATTTGTCCTGAAGTCACTATAGCTAGGGCTCTCAAGAAGTCATTTCTAGATTTGGGTAATTATTCTTACATCATGCAACTTAAATTTAAGACTTAATTTGTGTTCTGGCTTTTGTATTTGGAATTTGTAAATCCAAGCAAGTTTCTAGCTGATATTTGTTAAAATAGAGCCTTTTGTTTTAAGCTCAAGGATGATACCACATCAACAATGCTAGTTCACTTTTCCCATTAAAAAGCTTCTAGAACCACTCATGAATAATGACTATTGTCTGTTGATTTGGGTCAGAAATGAAGTAGAAGACTAACTACCATGTTAGTGGTCTTAGGTAAGAACAAAAAAAACTGTACATAGCCTACAGCCCTTGAACAAATGCAGTAGCAGAAACAAAATACATTGTAAAGAAAAGGTATCTATTGTAAAAAATCATGCCCAAGTTCTATTGACATGAATGAGAGCTTTGGTATTGAGCTCCAGAGAGGTGTAATCCTTTCAATATTAGCAAGTCATCTAAATCAATGTCTTTTGGAGACTGCTAAACCATGGTCCGGGAGCCATGCAGGAGTTCAGTTGATTTTGTTACAAGAAATACAAAAGAGACTTTATATGTACATGTATATATGTATCTTTGCCTTCCCAGCTTAGCTACAATCTCAGCTTTGTTGAGATTTAGAAAGAAGAGCTAAATACAGTTACCTAGATCTCAAATCTTCACATTAAATCTATTTGTCTAGGCATACCTTTGTAGTCAACATACAGTAACTGGTATCTAGGCTAGCACTAGGTAGATATTTTAACAGATAAATCTTACCTATGGATTCCTGTTATGCCTTTGGAGAGCCCAGTGCAGCAGGTTTATTCTATGCAAAGTGAGAGAGAGGGAGAGTAATAAAAGTTACCAGAAAACACCACCATTTTGAGAATAAAACTATGATTTAGAAATCCTGTCTATATAGCAGCATGGAACAGGTCAGAGTAATAATCACACAAAAGCCAGGAAGAAAGAATTGCCTATATATAAAGAAAGGTCATTCTGTCATTACTTCTCCATAGGAGAGTTCCTGTGAATGTGTGAATACGACAGAGAATATGTATGTTCAAACAAGGAGGAAAAGAAATGTCACTGTAAGTAGTTTGGGATGTAAAGAGTTTAGAACAGGAACTGAATAATCACCTTTGCAGGCCATTATATAAAAGTATCACGAATCAGGATGCTGGCATTCTGGAGCATACAGTAAGTTTACAAATTTTCCAGCCCCACCAACTCACACTCAGTATTTTGCAGCAGTTCCCATCAATTTTGTGTTCTCATCACCTGATTTCTGGTAAGCTCTCCTTTCCTCTCCCATGACTCATTTGTTGTTAAGAAGGTTAAAAAAAAAAAAAAAAGAAAAAAGAAAAAAGAGCTATCTATTTTAGGGTCATTTTTTTCTGAGTTCTAAGTTTTCCAGAGTTCTCTTTATGGTCCAGGACAGGTAGTTTTACCCTGAATAAGCATGTAAAAATTACAGCGTGTAATTTTGGCCTTTAACCTCTTACTCTTGCTTCTTTAAAAAGAAAATGTTCATTGGCAGTAGATGCACCACAGATAACTTGGTCTTCAGTAGGACCTTAATTTATAAACTTCTTAATACTGATAATGGCACACAAAAAAGTCATGACTATCATTATGTGACCAAGGAGAGGACATGAGAAAGTGGGATGGGAAACCTACCTCAGACCTAGAGGCACGGGTACGTGAGCTGCAGGGAAAAACATTTGCAAATAGAAGTTGCTCCCCTTTGTTTAGTGCGCCCAACGTGGGGCTCGAGGAATTTAAGATAAGGATTGAGTTTAATTGGGAGCGGCAACGGGCAAAACAGGGATTGAACTTGATAAAGAGAGCAAAATGATTAGGGGAAATTTATGTTATGATTGTGGTGAAGGGACAAGTGGTAAATTGTGTGTAAATTGTGTGCTCTATCCACTGTTGGTGTTGTGAGGATATTATTTTGATTTTGGTGCAGGGAATTCTTTTTTTTTTTCTGTTATGTCTGTGTATTTTAATTAGAATTCTTAAAT
>JAAGAY010008031.1:0-26924 GCA_011801015.1 Ardeotis arabs
GTGCCTTAGCATGGTTTCCAGGAGAATCTGCTCCATGACCTTGCCAGGCACAGAGGTGAGGCTGACCGGCCTGTAGTTGCCCGGGTCCTCCTTATTCCCCTTTTTAAAAATGGGGGTTATATACATAAAAATGGGGGTTATATACATATACTGCAATCAAACCAGCAAGGGCTGATGCTCTGCACAGTGCAGTTGTCTGGACATACAGCTGAAACGCACAGCCTGTCAGAGGAAGGAACTGCTCGGCCCTTGTCAATATTGCACCCAGGCACCCAATTATCAGCATTCGTTACTCCGTTAACATCTCTACAACAGGGAAGTCTTATTACTAGCTTACAAAGAGAGAAATAGAAGATGAAATAATTTTATCAAACAGAATCCAACTGGAGCTGGGAATACAATTTATATCTGTTGTGTCCTAGTTTCGTGCTCTGCCCACCGGGTCAAACATTAGATCCCACGAGACAATCTAGATCCCTGGATGTTCTACTCATCTTAATTCTCTATTTCTCTCAAAGGAAGACACATAATGTCTCTGAGTTTAAAACACGCACAAATAGCCTCAATAATTGATGAGTTTTGCACTTCATAACCATTCTGCACTGAATAGGGATTCTTTTTTTCTTAAAGAATAGAATTACTAAAAACAATTGATACATTAAAAACATTCTGGAGGATGAGAAACCTTCCTGTTCCATTCACCTCAATGAGATGAGGGCTGATGGTTAGGGGAAGCAGCCATGATATGATCAGGCAGTTTCTTCTGTCTCATGAGAAAAAGGTAACTATGGAGATAGTCAGCAAAATCATCAGCATAACTGGTTTCATTAGTGCCTGATACACACTACGCAGATCTTGGGCAGAATGAGTAACCTTTTGCCTTCTCCTAATTATTGAAAGGACATTGCTTCTATCTGGAACTGCTAAACTGGAGGTGGCAGATTGGGTTTTACACTATGCACTTGAAAGAAAAATATTAAAAATATCCCAATCCTGGCTGTTAAGAGCCTTCACTACTGAGTGAGGATGAGCACACGTTTCAGGGAACGCTTTGCTGTCAGAATGCACAATTTCACTAAAATCGAAAGCACTTCAAGAAAACATGTATGTACTGGCAGAGCCACCTTGTAAGTCAAAATGTTTTGTTCAAGGTTTCCCATTTCATTCTGAGAATATCCAGACAACAAGTTTTGTTGAGATGAAATAATTTAGTTTTAGCATTTACAATCCATTAATTTCACTATTTCTATTATATGAGAATATCAGTTTGATTAGGTGAGATTTTTTTTTTGAAAGTTTACTCCATAAAAATAAAACATATTTGGCTTATGTTCAGTTGAAAGGGATGAATTTATTTCACAAGCAAAGCAAACAAAACACCTAATTCTGATCTGTCCTTGCAACAAACGCTCATACCCTGCAGAGAATGCCAGCTACTGGACTACACGTTCATAGCTCCTGGGGATGGAGGTGTGGATTTAAGTCAGTCTGCGGTGTGCTAGGTATAGAACAAAATAGAGAATTAACAGAGACTTGCACAAACAGGACAAAGCTGAGTCAACAGCTCTGTCTCACTCCATCTTAGCAGTAGAGAAAGCCTTGGCTCCATCTTCCAAAACAGCAGTTACTGCAACGGAAACAGTCTGGACAGTGATTTTGGCCTGCTGCTAGTATGTGGGAGCAGCTGAGCTGCAATGACATTTTGAGTTTTCAGGACATGTATATACTGCATCCTGATGACTGCTGTACCTTAAACCAGAACATGGGCTAACGGATTTTAAATAAGACACGTTTTTCTGTACAACATTTGGGGATCTCAAAATGAGCTTGAGTGCACTTCTTACTGTGGGCCCAATGGACACTGCTTGTACAGTAGCGTTCTATGCTTTTACATATAGCTTACACAACTTGGAACCTGCACAATGTATTTTTTCTATTTAAGCTCTAAAATAACAAAAAAGGGACTCCAACATGGAACATCTTTAACATTAACATCCCTTAATGATTTCTTGTATCACTGTTGAGTTTAAGAACGGTGATACTGGGTATGAGAGTTAGTAGTGGATGTTAGAAAGGAAATTACTACAAGACTATTGCAAGACAAAGCACAAATACACATTTCTAAATGGCAGTCTCTTCATTCTCCAGCATGAACATGGTCAGAAAAAGTCTTTTTTTCCCCCCCAAGTGTGCTCTTAAACAGTAAGTGGTGATAACAAAAAAGTATTTCTGCTGGCTCAGAAAGGGAAGCAAGGCTAAAGATAGACTAAAAGAAACAAGATGACACAGTACAGGATAAACTTTAAAGATGCTGACAAGAATGCTAAAGCAATTTGTGCTTCCTACTTTCACTTGCACTGTATTCCTCAGCTCAGGCCACGTTTTGCATTTTAGACTGGAAAACACAAGAACAGCAGAAAGTAGAAATCTTCAATGGTTTTTGGTCTCCTTCCCACCCCACCCTCATGACAGACATAAACAAACAACTCTATAATCTTCAGTAAAACAATTCAATAAACCCTAGCAGAAAAAAGTATTTGTGACACTAACCTCACCAAAACTGGGGGGAAAAAAAAAAAATAAAAAAATCAAACAAAGGACAACCACTAAGATGGCCAGGCACTGCAGTCCCACATGCTCTGCCAGTGTAAAGACTTCACTTGCTAAGAGACTATTTGCAGTGTCAGACAATCCAAAAACTCCAGACGTACCTACTTCTGCGTTACACTTGCCCTAAGACATGTGCCACCATTAATCCTTAATGTCAAAATACGAGCTGCTAATGAATATGAAGGGACACAACTCGTCCAACTACAAGAAGCCTTAAAACCCGAGAAACATTCTTTTGCAGGCAGCAGTAAATCTCTGGATAATTAAGAACTGTGAATATTTAGCCCACACAAGAGGAATTAATTATAAACAGATAGCCACGAACACCAAGCATCTTTCAATTTGTGAAGTGCTTACCGAATTTTTAACAACAATCTTTTCATTATACCATTTTCCCCTCTTTCCCCCATCCCTCACAGAGATATTATTGTTGGAGGATGTCATCAGTGCTGTTTCAGATCTGTCAGATATAATCTTCTAATCTGCCAACTTCTCACAAGGAAGAGATGAGCTCATGTACTGACTGACAAGATGTGCTGAAAAGTCTGGGCTTTCTCGAAGCCTGTTAAAAGTTTAAGTTCCCCCATTGTGTGAATACTGTCAAACTTGGCCCTGCAATTTTCATAATGACAGCTGCTGTCAGTTTAAAAGGGTAAATTATTCAGTTCAACCAGGAATGCTGACAGTAACTGCAAAAAGGGCCTTAGCAGTGGGGAAAAGAAAAAGCTTCCAGGTATCTAAGGAATGAGGCAGTAAATACACTAAGACATCTTAGAAATACTCAACTTGAGCTATTTTCTATAGTCTCTTTCCAAAAATCTGGGAGGCTATTTACTCTGTAAAGAAAAGAATAACATAAAATTAAACTTCATCAGCAATAAAGTTTGAGACCTACAGAAAAGTTTGCAAAGATATTTTGATGTTTGTAACGTCACATCTTCACACCATTTACAAGGACACCATGCAATTTAAATTGGCCAACTCCTGTGTACTTTCAATGGGAGATCTGAAGCTATATGACGTATTTTTTAAAGTAATTTTAAAAGCTTCAGCAGGTGCCTATCTGCATTTTTCAAGACCTGTTTCCATTATTTCCTATTACGAAGGGGACTCACCGTATATACTTTGCAATTTCTTCTCCTCTGCCCTACAGCAGAGCTAGAGACCCACCTTTGCAGAACACATTGTGAGATCAATTCATTTTAGAGACAGAGAGAAATAAATTGCAATTTCATCATTCTACTTGTTTGAATGAAAACGAGGAAGACAAACAGAAAAACATGTCTTCTCAGCACTGCAATGTGTGTCATTTATTGCAAATGCCTACTATTCCCATTCAAGATTTTCCATCTGCTCTTTCAACACGTTGTGCAGGTAAGAAGGACGACAAGCAGTAGTGAGAAGTGGAGAACTTTCTCTCCACTATCTACAATTGCATCTCCAGCTTCCTTCTGGAATACATGAAAAATGTATTAACAGCTACTTCCTGCTCTTACTGGGAGACACAGCAGTACTTTAAGTCTGAAGTTTGCTAGGATGTTTCAAACGCAAGATGGCTGTTGTAACAGATAGAGCGCTTGCCATATGCTGTGAATATATTTGTGGCTCCCAGCAGTCAAAAAAAGATACACATAAACCAAGGGGGATGTGGCTCTTTGAAGAACTGGGGTTCATTTAAACTGAAATGCACCAAGCCAATCTGAAATAAGATAAAATAGTATCATTACTATACACCAGCCTGAAGAAAGCACTATCTAAATCCAGTACAACTCACACCATCTATTCTCAATTACAATAGGCACTGTGATACTTGCACATGAGCTATCAGAAACATTAAATTAACTATGAAGTGATACAATCTCCCTCAGTAATCGCAGTTATCATCTTTCTACTTTCTAAAGAATCAAGTCTTGCTGGCTGTTAATTGCATAGGATTTCAGAGCATCTCTACTCACCTGTGCTCCTGCTACCTCCATGCTCTGCTATCCATGCCTCAGCAGACTCGTCTACCTATTTGGAAATAGGATTTCAACCTCTGTAAGGACACAAAATCTGTGCTCTGCACACACTTGCAGAAGTAGGCACTCTTTACTTGTTTCCTAAGGGTATGAGAGGCTAATCAATGGCTCAGTTCTTAGGGCTGAGGAGAGGCTGAACTTTTACAGACTTACGTGGGTTCATCTTCTCTCTCTCACATGGCCATATTTTAAAACTTGATTGCTGCAACTGTAGATAGACTCAAAGTTATGTGGATTCAACTCCGAAAGAAATGCATCACCCAGTCTACAAAAGCAAAATGGTTAATGAATACCCTAAAGTTGTCTGTAGTCTTCTACTGCCTAGGTCAAATGAGGACTCACTCTGTAGAGAGATTTGTTACAAGCTGTTAGCCATTCCCTTAAGATATCTGCAGCACGTTCTCCTTCTGAAACCAGAACTCTCATAAATCTTCTAAAAACTATTCTGAGCTCAGAAAACTTTCAGAGCAGGCTTGAATTTAAGTTTTGTTTCTCCCTATAGCTAGCACTGAAGAAGACCGTAATTTACTGAGAATATCAGCCAGCCCACAGCACGCTGTTCAGCACAGCCTGTAGCTCAGAATGCTCCATTGCTTCCTTCACGCTCTTACCCAACACTGAATCCAGTTCCTTTCAGTATCTAATTGTGCCATTAACATTAAATAGATGCTGATGCTGGTGAGATTTTAAGTGGTTCCCAGATTCACTTTAAGACTGATGCTTATAAAGTTGTGCTTCATCTACAATATAATTTTTAGCAAGTAAATCATCCCTCCTCTTTATGTCTTGATAACATGCCTTCTTAATAGTTACTTGACAGTTACATTTAAACTTACCACAAATTCAGGCATAAAAACATGCTTTTGCTACACGAGGCAACAAGGTCAACGAAAGTCTCTAAACACCAAAGTAGAAAATAAAGGTTCTCTCATTAACCAGCTGTCTTAAACTCAAAGGTTGCATCCCTGCTGCAAACAGGAATTGTGCTCAGCATACCTGAACTAAGGTAAGTGTTGTGAAGACACAAGAAATACATTCTGTGTAAGTTCACCAGGACTCAGTGGCATTTAGGGAACTCTCTTAACGCTGAAATCGGTGACACTGCGCCCTCACTGCCCTCACTGTAAGAGCTAGCTCAGACAGGTCCATCGTGCAGCCAGGCTTCAGCAGAACACAGCAACAGGTTTTCTACCTGAGGTATCTCGACGCCATAGCTCAGATCATATGCGGCTCTGCTAAGGCAGTGGGAGATAATGCCAATTCAAAATTCATTATCTCCTAAAGAACAGATTAGAAACATTACAAGCAGGGAACTTGTTCCCCAAATGTGGAAGGAGCCTCTACCAGATCACAGTCTAGTACCCTAAGGTTTCAGACTCCTATTTGTTATGCACGACTGCCCTAAACAACAGACCTCAAAGATCCATATGTCCAAAAAGTCTTCCATTATTTTTATCTCCCAAACAGTTTTCCAGCTGTTGCACTTGTAATTAACACCAGAACAACCCTCTGCTGTAGTTATTTCCATTTTTAGTTCTAGGGGAAGAAATTATGAATTAAGAATAAGGGAAGGGGAAGCTCTTCTGGACAATCAAGAACAGCCAAAACAAGCCAACACTCTCCAAATACTTCCCAGTTCTTACTCATGCCAGTGGTTCAGTGGCTTTAAATTTTATTCAGATGATTAGTCAGTTTCCACTGTCAAAAAGATTAGTATTTTTTCTTAGCACAGTGCACATTTTGAGTGGAAAGCTTCCTGTTCTGGACCCAGCTGTTGTATCATTAGGAACAATTCTGTTCCTTTTCTTTTTCCACAATCCTTCAGTCACTCCTCTTATGGATGATCAGATGACAGTGCTACATATATAGCAGTTGCTTGTATTGTGATGTTAAGAAAGTATCTAAGATAAATATAGTTCTATGTATGTAGCATTGTTGCTGAAAATAAGGAGGAGGAGCTGATCTTACAGGAACCAGCTAGCTCTCCATGAACCATTAGTGACCTACAAATCACAATTCAGGAAGCTCTGTGTTGTAAAGTGTACAAAAAAGGGTGATGCTTGCATTTCATCCATAATTATATTGATAACATGGGGCCGTTGCACAGAAGATTCTTCTATATTGCAGACAGAGCCAGAGAAAGCTAGCATCACCCATGATGGATGCATTCTAAATAAAGCCAGGCTTACAGGATCTTTCCAGAAAGCATTATTGCTACTAATCATTTTACAGCATCATTATACATCGGAACAAGCCATTTAGGGTGGAGAAAACCAAATAAAAATCCCTCTGTACACATGCCAGTAATTCAGATGATTGAAAAACGGATGGAAGTCGAAAACCTTCTCACTGAGAAAACCAGAAGGAAATAATACAAGTGTCTGTTTTGCAAAACAATCCTCCTCCATCCCCGCCCCTCCACTGCTAGCTGTGTTTTATAGCAGATCTCAAGAGGTCACTGCCCTTGGCCTCAGTTCTCCAAATCTGTTGTTTCCAGAACAAGAGTAGATCTGATCTCCACTGAGCATCTAACTCCCTTCTGCTGCTCCATTAACAAGACAATGCAGATCTGCTACAAGGAAACACAACTGAAGTGAAGAAACATCACCATAGGCATGGAGGACCAGTGATAAACATCACAGCTTTTCATCCGCAGGGCCTTCTTTTAATTTCCCCCAGACACAGATTTGGCTCCTCCACTGTATCTTTGTGTATTTATATCCGACAACGTTAAGATCAGCTTGCCCTCAGTACTGCTTCTTCCGTTTTGCAACATTCTCTCTCCAATGAGGTCATCAAGACCATCAGGTTCCAAATACGGCCTCCTGGGGCAGCCCTACACCCCAGGCTAGAGTACATTATCTACTCCAATGTAGATTTGATGCTTCATCTCTTAATTTTATTTCGGGACTGCTTCCTTTATCGCTTTTAAGCACTATAACTAAATATTTAGCATTTAATTCTCCATAATCTCAGTATTTCATAGGAAGTGACTTAATTTAAATGCAATTTTGGAAGTGTCTTCAGCATCATTTTAGCTATATTTCTACCCAACCAGAAGTACAAAACAAACACACTAATTTTCATATGACATCCAGTGCCTGATATGGACAAATGCCAAGCACTAAAAACTCCAGGACAAGCGTGGCTGGCTCAGAATCATTACAAAAGTTTCACATCCTACCAGTCAGACCACAGAACTAAAACGTAGTCACGCACACTTAGAATCTGACAGACTGTAAGACTGCACTTAGGCAAATAATTTACCTGTTTTCCCCCTCAGTTTCCTAGTTGTCCAAGTTTGTTTTATTAGCATCTAAGTCAATTTCAGCACTCCTGTGAAAACAATGGATGCTGAGGAAGGTACAGCTATTTACCACTGAATGCTTACAGGACTGTTTACTTTCAGCTGAAAAAGAAAAAAAAAATAAATAAATCACAGAGGATGTTGTAGCCTCATCATTTCAGAATTCACACTTATTATATTGTAAGCAATGGATAAATTCACCTTATAATCAGCTCTAATTAATCTGCACCCCATCTCCGTTCACAAAACGGCAGCCTCTAACTCAACATGCACTCACCTTCTGGAAATAGATAGACCAGACTGTGAGTCTGCAGCAGAAACTACCTGATAGGAGCTGAAAAACTATTAAAGGAAAATTTCGTAATTTACTTTGTTCAAAAATATAATTATTGTTGCCACAGGTTTTTTACAGTACAGTAAACACAGCACTAGTAACTATGGTGCGAAAATGTCAGTTTAGATTTTGGAGTCTTTAAAACGAGTGCAAAACATCAGGAAACAAGTTACTTTTTTTTTTTTAATCAATGAAGTTGCAATAACTGAATTTATATCAAATGCACAGCCATGTGTCACACTCCAACTTCACTCTCAAAAAGCTTTTGACTAATACTGCATCCAGATAAGAGACTGGAAGCTCTGGCACTACCACCAATGAGTCCACCACCTGAGCACACAGCTTCTGGCCACATGTTTTGCTGCGTGCATGAGGATATCGCTGACTGGACAGACAGAAAATTGTGGCATAGAGGAATACACCCAGCAAGCTGCCACCCAGTATAATTCCACGGTGAATCCTTCCTATTGACGTTAATCTTACAGGGTGAGATTCACTGCCATGTACAGGCCAATGCAGGACCACAACTCTGCAGTCTTAAACGTGCCTCATATGATCCTGAAATGCTGCATTTTTTCCAAATGGATGAAATCCAACTTTCCTAAACACTTACTGTAATTAAAAATTCTAGTTAGGTCAAAAATCTAGCTGATGTACTACACAGGGATCTTTATACAGAGAAAGGAAATGGCTTAAAAGGCAACTCTCTCCACACCCCTCACTGGTAAACATAAACACATTACAAAATGTTCCCTTTGGTTACATCCAAAAGATGCTGTCTTCCTCATAGCATCTGCATGGAGCCTCTGACTTCTGGCTCAGAATTTCTCAGCACTGTATTTTGTATTTTTCTTAATTCTGTATTCCTAAAAGGGGGAAAGAATCCTCAGTATGGTCTCACTGGATCTGTGTTTTCTTTTCTTTCAATTCCACTGAATAATGGGTGCATAAATAGAAGAAAGTAGGTAAGAACAGAAGGATCAGAATCCAGATTCTTGATTTCCACCCCTGACCATTGTCTGCACATCACATGAGCTAAAGTTTTCATTTAGAGTAAGATTTACAAGAAAACATTCAGTTTTGACTTCCATCCGCTATAATTCAACTCACTGAGAATGGTAGATGTCAACTTCAGGCAGAGCAGAGCTGGATCAACAAAGTGGGATTCTGAAAATCCCACATTCAATATATTCCCTATCATGCCTTGCCATCTTATGGAGGTGTTGAGAATATTTAATTAAAGCTGATACAACTCTGAGGTCTCAGTTGTTAAAGGCAAAAATTTGATTGAGGCAAAAATCTATTAGTTAAAGGCCTTCTATTCAGATAGCTTTCAAAAATTTGTCCTCAAATTTGGACAACAAACAAAAAGTTGCAAAAAAGCATTTTTGTAACATATTTTATCAGTTAACCACTATAAAGTTCTTTACCTGTACTAGCCTTTTCCATTTTTTCTAAAACAGAATTGACTATTAGATTCTTACCTCAACACAGATAAACACCTTGTAAAGGATCTATAGACCTAGAATTGCACACAATGCTTAACATGTCATCTTTCCTCTACTGGGGTTCTCTTGGGGACAGAGATATTAATTGCAACTCCCCTGCAGCATCTGAGTACTGAAATTCCACTGAAGTCATTGGGTAGCAATGAGCAACCACAGGACTGGCAACTGTTTGTTAGCGTTTGTGTTGCCCTTCAAGCATGAAGGCTGTTATATACATGTCTAAAAAAACTTGCATGCAGGCAATGATACCAAAAGCAAAGTTTCAAAGTTATACATTGATTTGAAATGGCTCTATTTGAGGTATCAAACTCCAGACATTTCAACATTTCCAAAGATTGAACCTTTCCTAAGTGGAGGCTTAAAGATGTGCATCTAATTTGCAAGATGGGATGACAAAGCTGCACAGTGAAACACCAGTTACAGCCAGTTTCCAGGTAAGAAGTCCCTAGCTCTGGAAACACTCTCTGGCACAGAGGGGAAAAATGGAAGGGGGTGGGGGGGAAACCCCTACCAAAAAAAAAAACCAAATAGCAGAAGGGAAAAAAACCCCAGCAGCAATAATCTCCACCTTATTAACTGAAAGGAAAAAATGGCACGGGTTATCATACCAGCATTACTGAATCAGCACATCTAATTCTTCCTAAGGCCCTGTATAATTTTATGAGCGAGATTCAGGCGCTGCCCACACAGACCAAAAGCAGAACCAGAATTGTTTCTGCTTTTGGGCACTACAAGGACATTTGCAAAACAGTAGTTTGAATATGTGGTAAACATCTATCCTTTTGTATTTCACTCAAATAAATGAAACAGAAATGGCTTGTCTAACAGCATTTACCAGCCAGAAAAATACCACAGTTCATACTCTGTGTCACAGTATTACAAAAGCAGTTAATTTGCAGTGCTGAATAAATTTGTGCAGGTGCGCAAGGTTTTGCAAACTACCCGCCGAAGCACTTTTACGGTCTGAGTGTCACAGTGGTAAGTACCATAGAAGTAAATAAATATTTAGAAAGAAGCTAGGTAAGTCAGACCACAGATCTACCGCTGAAGTTGCAGAAAGCCTGTGGCTACTGCACAATTCCTAAATAAGCAGTGTAGGATACAGGGTTTAACCGTTATTTAGTCATACACAGGGGCACACACAAACCTTCTCCACTCTCCATTCCTGCCAGTGTACTCCTTTTTGATGGCCCTAGGCATCACACAGAAGCAGCAGGCTCCCGTTATGCACTACAGCTTTGGTCTTATTGCCTCCCTGTATCTAAATCCTTCCTGCACCGACTTTCAGAAAGAAATACACAATGCTTTGGAAAGGCAGACGTTTTTGTGCAAAGGCAATTCTTGCCCTCCTGAGGGGTGAAAATTCCTAACACGAATGCCATGCTGCACACTTAGCTTTTTATATACAAATGAATCAAAGCCTGATACGAACTAAAGGACAATCCAAGATGTGGGCTTTTGAGGCTTTTTTGTTGTGGTTTGTTTTGTTTTGTTTTGTTTTTCTGGTGGTGGTTTTTAGTTTGGTGGATTTTTGTTTTGCTTTTTTTTCAATTTATCCTTTAGACAGCTTAGAAGTATACATGCAAAATGCATTTAGGATACATATGCACACACTGGAAGCCTTGTTAGCACCCTCCTTTATTTGGTGAGAACAAAGCAAGTATGATTTAAGCTGCAACTTCAAGAAAAAGGAAAAAAAATGTTATTACAGTTAGCGGGATAAAACCCTCTGCAAGGGTTTGACAACTGAGAGAAATAATGTGCGCTGGCTCAGAGTAATGGAAATAATTAAAGGGGGAAAATATTAGAAGGCAACACTCTGTAAGTAAAACTCTGGATGTGTCAGTGGGCTACTGTTTATGTCAAAAAGCTCATCCAGGCCTAGCTCAGAGCTCACGGAGGTGATATAATGAGCAAAGTGAAGTATATTCAAAGTAATTTAAGAATCATCAGCACAGTGTACTACACTAAGCATTCTTATCCAGGCCAGCAGCCTGAAAAAAGACAGACATACACAACACGTGGTTGATGATGAAAGCAACTGTTACATCAGTTAGTATGGCCAAGCTCCCCTGTGAGGTCACAGAAGAGGATGAAGGAGCGATAGTCTCAGCTTGTGTTACCACACTGCGTGTGAAGAGATGCTGAGACACATTGAGTGGCACTGAAAGTGCCGTAAAAGGATTAGGAAAGCTGAAATAAAACAGAAAAAGTAAACAATGCTCTCTTTTAGCCCTCTTTTCTCCCTCCTCTCCCATCTCTGCTGATCTCCGAGATATTACAGGCAAAGACAGAGTATTCCCTAACCGAGACACTGATAAACACGTGGAGGAAGGTGGTATGAAGCGACGCACTCCTTTTCCTGAAGATGGGAAACAGCTGCATGTCTTTGCTTGTACGCACACAAAACTGGGTAGGTATGCAGCCCCTAGCCACTCCTGCCCAGTACATAGTGAGAGTCTCCTGCTGTTATCATCACGTCATACAGCAGTATTCTCTAAACTGGGGGTAGCTAAGCCAGAGAAGTGCAGAAACTACCATTTGAACAACTATTTCTTCCTTACTATGAAGCAGCCATGGATGATGTACATGATTTTCAATTCTTCATTTTGTGGACCCACTACTAATGAGCCTAGAGTTTCTAGCAGGTATCCGGAACAAAGAATATCTCAACAAGTTTTGGTGATGCAAGAGGGGACAAGGCCTTGCATTTTCCTCCACATGCCATTATGGCACACAGGTTGCATATTACCGAGGCACCAAAGGTTGGAATCAGATGAACAAAGTACACAATCGCCCAAGACCGAAGGATGTCTCATACTGGCTCTTGTTGCGCAGCCCAACTAAAGCAACTCTACTCCGAGAAGTCAGAGTGAAATCGGTGCCCGCTCACACCCCAAATGGAACTAGCTTTTGACTTTTCCCAGCACCAAAGCAGCATGACATGTATGGATCAGACACCACCAGATCTCTTCCGGAGTGTGACACCTCTTCCAGACTAGCTTATTATTTAAAACACTGAACCTTCATGCTTGAAAAGCATATAGCCTTTGAGACATCATCAAGGTAATAGTAATAATAATTAATAATAGTTAAAACTTGGAGAAGAAAGAGGAAAAATTAAGAAGATTCAATTTACCACCTAACGTTTGATGTTTGACAAAAGTATCTGACCAGAGAACCAATATTAAGCAATTATTGTTTTTCAAGAGAAGATTGAATAGAGCAAGCTCAAGTGACAGGAGTGGGAATGAAGTGTTGTTCAATACGATGTGACAGAGAACACCAAGGGCTGCTGTTTTACTCAGTTACTGTGATTAACAATGTTGTCCACAAAGACTGAAACTTAATTAACATTTTTAAATTGTGCTTTGGCATTTTTAGCTTTTCCTATAAAAGCACTTCTGCAGCTGTGGCCCTAAAACAGAGAAGCTCCACAGCTTTAACTGTTTGAACCACTCACCCACTGGAGGATGCCTGCATTTTTTAAGACTTCTGACAACAGAAAAACACTTTGAATCCAGATGTAACTTTTGGAACATTAGCAAGGTATATCAGCATTTAAAGAACTTGCTACAAGCTACTGAAGTAATTCAGTGACCAGTATTGGACCCTCCTTCTGAAACAGGATTAAATCACACACAAAATGTGGTATTAACTTTGGTAAGTTTTGTTCAAATACTGTGTTTCAACGCCAGAGTACAGTAAGTTTGACCTTGCTGAACTGATAACACATGTATCTTTGGTGAGAAGAAAAAGGAACTGAAGCTTCTCCAATAACTTTTTGTGTGCTGCTCTCATTAAATTTCACAAGTAAGCTTCCCAATTAAAGCAGAAGTACCAAAGAAGATGGAGGAATAGGAGATAAATGTTTCTTCTTCTTGAGAAAGGGCAGGGCCTACAATCAACTCTTGTTCTCCTCCCTGCTGCCAGCAATGCCCAATTCAATGTCCAGACTCTCGTAGGCAGGAGCCGTACGAACGATCCCATGGGACACAGAGAATCATAGAATGGTTTGGGTGGGAAGGGACCTTCAAAGCCCATCCAGTCCAACCCCCCTGCAAGGAGCAGGGACATCTCCCACCAGATCAGGTTGCTCAGAGCCTCATGTACAACTGAGCGCACTTTTTTCTTGCTGACTCACGAGCTCCCAAGTACCATCCAAGAGGTTAATTCTTTAACCTTAAGTTTATGCATCTGCAGGGGAGCTTTTTGTGGATTTCTGTAGAAATTGTGCGTGGCTGCTGCAGTATGCAACTCGGAACTACATTTAACATTTACCTTGAGGTGCTGAGTTCCTCATGTATCCCCTGTCTCCCAGCAGTTTATCCTCTTTTACAAGTCACTCCTTGACAGTTTCACAGATTTTGATCCCGAGAGGATCAATACTTCTCTTTGGTAATTTCCTTTCTTTGAGTAATAAAAAACAGAACAGAAAGACATACACACTGGAAAAGAAGGAAATCTAATTTTCTGAAGACAGAACAATGATTCTGTTAAAACAGTAAAGGAAAAGATATAAGTTTTGTGTTATACATCGACAAGTAGGGGAAACAAAGAAAAGGTTGTGAGGAAAACCACTTTTTCTGAATGGTGGTGGAAATTTACAGTCCCTTAAAGTCTTTCACATGCAACAGAAAACGTGTCTCATCTTCAGAGTGGTAACTCAACGTAGTTTAATAAAATTCACTCTACTGGGCAAAGGAATTTTAAATAGCTAGAGTTTTATATACTGCAACAGGTACACACTGCAATGGGTACGTGCACCACTAAGACATGCTACAGTAAACAACTGTCATTTGTTTTACTGAATATTTAAGAGGTTCATTTAGAAAGCAGCACTATTTTACCTTTTATACGTGCACTAGGTGTCAAGACACAATCGCATACCAATCTATTCAAATCAAACCTAAACCAGAGCCTCTCATACAAATACACAATGCAATTAGAAAGAAATGGTCATCTCAATATTGCCACACTAATGAGAACTGCCTCTATGAAATGACTATTCATTTAATTAAAAAGCCCATTATGGATCTCATTCAAAATGCTGCTCATTGAATTCTTTCATATAAATCTAATTTGCTTTTGTAGAATGTTAGGAGTATTATGTTTATTTGTACTAACAGGTTCTGAAGAACAAAGTCTTAGGAAAATACGGTCAGCCCCTCATGAAAGAGCTTTAAAAGAGCTAGCTATGAATATGAACACTACGGATTATTTTCTAAAATACTCATGACTCAGATTCATAAGTAGCATGGATGTAGTAGTTTCCAACCAGTTCCCGGTCTCAGAGTACCTATTTCACTTCTGCGGCAGGGAGAGCTCAGCTGCATGCGCAGCAGTTGCTGAATCACCACAAACTTCAGTCCGACTGCTTTCGAAGCAGCTGTGCCATTGTGGAAAGCTGAACCTCAGAGGGATTAGCTGCAAACCACTACAGCAGGCCCCCAGCACAAGCCACCCCTGATCGTTAGTAAATTCATATACGTAAAGAGACATTCATCATATCGAGGTACTCGCATGCAAAACAGAAGTAACAAAAAACACATCAGGACAGAATTAAGGATGGATACAACAGGAAATGACATTTTTTCAACAGCTGCATACACTGGTTTTGGTCTTCACTGAAAAAATAGTAGGAGTTGAAACTGAAAGATGCTAAAGAATATAAACCATTGCTCTGTGAAAACCTGGGGGGAAAACATTGTCACTGTTTTTTTTACAGTAAGTTAAAAAGCTAGGATCAGACAGATTCACAACTGTTGCTTTGAAAAGGCACCGCAGGGGTAAGCAGCTGTCTCCCTTAACTCAGAGGCACAAGTAAGAGGGAATAAGATGTTTTCTATGCTCCTGTTAAACTTTGAGCTATTATCCAAAATATTACCCAAGGTCAATATGCAGGATCACTACTTTAACAGACAAGCAAGTTCCAGAAAGGTGTAAAGGTTCCAGCACAGGGGTATCTGCAAGATGCTTGCCCCCGCTGAAAGAAAGGACACCGTCAGTGCAGCACCACACCCGAGCTGACCTAGCTTTAAGAAACGCACTGCAACACATTACCTGGAGTCTCACAGACTACAGCATAAAAGCCTTTGCACTTCACTGCTCTGCTTAGTACAGGCACACCCCAGTGTACTGAGTGATAAACATCCCCATTTCCTTCACCCCCCAGGCCCCATTAGCAACGGTTGAGCAGGAATGGCAAGGGTCTGGGGGAGAAAGAAATCTGACATGCACATATGATCTATTTAGCTTTTCAGGGCTTTGGGATCAAATATTGCCTATGCAATGTGTGTCTAATTATGGCGGGACTCTAGTTTTGGATAATAGCTCAAAGTTCAACAGGAACATAGAAAACTTATGGCTTACAACTTAAAGAGGCACTCAATTCCAGGGCTGAACTGTAGTTTCAAACATTAAACTTCGGTTCAGACATCACAACACTTGAATTATTTATGTGATTGCTAATGTTAAGACTCAGCATTTGAAACAAATGCCTTATGCCCTAGTCTTTGGCACACACATTTGCTGCTAATGAAGGCGTGTAATGCCAATGACCTCCATTCCAGCTTTCAGCTACACTTAAAATTTAGTACACTGGAGACTGAAAATCATGGGCTGCCTGTATTTACATCCCATGCAATCCTCTTGAAATTAACAGAGCTTTGTAGCATACATAGCAGGCAATTTGGCCCAGAGCAAGCAGAAGGCACACTTTCAGCTTTTCGTGCAGATTATGGCACATTTTGTTAAGCTGTCAAGCATCTCTGGTAAATGAAAGCTAAAAGAACAAGCCAGCAGTGTTGCCCTTTAGTACTTCACATTTTGCAGCACTGTTAGTTTCCACAGCCCCTCAGAAAACAGGATTTTAGGGGAGCCTCATTAATCATAATGTCTATTTCCTGTCAATGCAATTATGTTCTACCAGAGGTTGCTAAGTGTTTTGGATAGCCTTCTCTAACCTAGAGGTCCTAGAGGTCTGTTTTGTTGGCCATCACCACACCAGCTCAGGATCGTCTTCTGTACCACGTAATTATCAATGATGTTAATGAGAGGTCTCGCGGATCTTTCTGTTTGGGCATTGCTACTGAACAAGATTTGTCACTTTTCAGAGAATAAAAAAAGACAGAGAGAATACAAAATAGAGATATAAAGGATCATTCTGAATGGAAGCCTTTGTCAGAGAGAGAACCATTTGATCATCATTAGCAAATGCTGCCAGAGTCTAGATACATCCAGTTTCTTCTGGAAGCTCATTTTCTAAACTTTTTAATAAGACTATTTTGTTCTCTTTAAAAATGAAAATCTAGGAACAATAATATAATTGCTTTCTTAAAGAAATCAAAAGCTTAATTTTAATCTCATGCAGCTTTCACATTGCCAACAGTATATGCTCAGTATCTTTGCTACATGTCTGTGGTGCTAACTTAATCCAGACAAGCGTGAGTGGGAAAATCTCAGACTTCAATTCTGTAAGTAGCACCACGTCTTAGTTGTCCTCAAGTCTTCAGCACACAAGTGATCAAAAGATGCAAATCATCTCCCCACTTACGCCAGGATAGATGGAAGAGGGTAGTATACTATATTTGACCTGCCTAACTGTTACTGCTCTGTAAGGGAGAGTCATAAATGCAGCTTTTCTCCGTGCTTTGCTATACAGCCAGAATGAAACCTTCCTGCCTGAGGAACAGAATAAGGGTAAGAACAGACCTACTGAATCAAGTCAAAAGCAAATTCAGTCAATATCCTGTCTCTGTTAGAAGAACTACATGCTATCCAGGAGCATAAGAACATCGTAAGCATACACTGTCTTCTTGTGGCAATCTTTCTGATCCAGAGCTGTTACTGTTGTGCTCAGTCAGAATCCAGGCACGCATCAGAGACTTGCTACACAGGAACCCTTGCAATTCTACAATAACAAGCGTGTAGCACCCACAGGCATCTTTCTGCAAGTTAACAGAATAGGCAGAGGAGAAAGAAAGAAAAAAAAAAAACCTTATTTTTAAGCCACTGTTAAAAGATTATAATCCATGCTACTTATGAATCTTACCGATGGCAAGCCCTAGCAGACAGGTCTCAACAGGCCTCTTGCCATTCGCTCCTTGTATCTGGGTAACTGGGAGAAAGTTAAACTGGACAACAGGTTAAAAATATGAAAGGACTTTTTTTTTTGCATTCGGGTTATCATTAAGACTGCACAATTCCTGTAGCCCCGAGAGCTCAATTTAGATAGCCTCTATCTGTTATTCTGTAGTAAACACTTAGGGAAGACAAAGCATTAAATTTTGTCTCCTCTCCTAATGACTTTCAGAAGAACCCGAGTGCTGAGACTGCCTTTCTGCACTTGGCAATCTTTCTTTGTGGACCCATTTGCACTAGGATAAAAACCAAGTAGTTTAAAAATGTATCAAGTGTTTTAAGGGAGCTATTCAGAGGCAAAGAACTGTTGAATTCACAGCTGCACTTACGAGCTATCATAATTTGATTCCAAAATCAACCTTCACTGAAGCAGTTGTCAGTATCAACACTAAATGGCCTCTGTGCTCCACTCAGTATGGCTCAGACGTCAAACATTTCTAAAAGAGGCAAAGAATGAGATTTAACAAGCTAGATGTTAAACAACTTCGCACAATACCTATTTGCCCAGAAACCACACTCCATCTGCAAGCAGTATGCAAGCAAAAACAGAAATGAAAGATAATACTGACCGTGATTTTTTTTTTTTTCCTTTTACCTCTTATAACAAGGCAATAGTCAAACATGCACAGGACATAACCATCTTTTTGTCTGTCTATACACTAATTACCATTTGTGATTGCACACAAACATTTCCAAATGAGCTCGAAGCCTCAAGTTCGATGCTGAATGACTCGTTCTGACTTACAGATTGTTTTCAAGGAGGTTCAAAGCCTGGAATTTAAGAAGTCAATCAGGAGTTTCGACACGATGCTCATCAGTCAAAATTAAGGTGTGTCAATAGGTTTTGACAGAAAAGTTATTATCTGCATTATATAAAACACATAATTTTATATGACTATTCCTTTGCATATCATTAAAATGCATTGACATTTCACTTTAAACCATCTTGGATATTGCTGTGACTACCCTTTAAACTAGTACTCGTCTTAACAGGGAGTATATAGCAAAAGAGAAGGCAATGAAGCTGCTGAAAACTGCACGTCATACGCAATACCTTCCACCCAAGGATCACACAGTTCCCAGAAAACTGAGGGACGAATTTCTTTCCGTAACAACGAAACGTGCTCCACTCTGGAGACAGGAGGTGGCAGAAAAGAGATGGAGGAGAGCCAAGAGGCTTCCCAGTCCGAGTCCACTGCCAGGGAGGAGGAAGAGCTGCGGCTCCACCACTACAGGCACCCACTCCTGACCTGCTCCTGCAGGGGGGCCGTCCCTAAGCTCACCCGTGGACACCCCACCGTGTTCCCGGGACACATCTTCAGTGCATTCTCGGCTGGCTCGTACCCGTTCACCCTCCTGTCCGCACGGCACCAAAGGCGTTCGACCGGCCCCGCGCCGGCCCGTTCCCGCCACAGCCCGGCCCGGCCCTCACCGGTTCCGGGGGGCGCGCGCGCGCTGCTCAAACTGCCGCCCCGGCCGTTGGGCGCGTGCGCTGCAAAAGTTGGGCGGGAAGCGGCGCGAGGCCGCCAGAGCTGGGAGCGGGTGTTCCCGGCGGGACAGGGCCTGTCCCCGGCTGCTGCCGTGAGGGCCCCCGCACCCCCGAGTGACACCGGTAAGGGCCGTGCCCCCCGTGAGAGGCTTCCAGAGAGCAGGTTCCTGTCTAGGGATTTGCAAACTTCATGTCTGCAGCCGGTAAGTGTTGGTTATTCCTGCTCAGAGCAGCTGAGCACCAGGGACAAATATACTACGGGATCTGTCACCTTAATCAACCCAAGAACAGGACAATTTATTTTCACTGGAACATTAATTTCAGACAAGCTGAAGTGAAAACTTTTAGCAGTTTAGTGCAAAAAAGAGGGAGAAAATTGTGGGTGCCCCCCACATTTAAACTCAGGCATTTAAGGATAAAAGGTAAAAATAATAGCTATCATGGGAAGTTGTGGAGATGAAATTCATCCCACTTGTAAGAGAATAATTAGTAAGATACAGAATGCACAATCAGGAAAAATTTATAAAAAAGTACCCCGGCTTATCTTGTAAATGGAATTAAATCCAGGTCCTACAGATAACAATATGTACTTTTACTGGGGTTCTGGTTCTGTATACATAAACACATACTTATCTCCATTTGAAGTGAAGGTCAGAGCTCTACAGTGGCAAAGATGTGTACGTGCGACTATGCATGACGAGCACTGTCACAGACTGCAGAATGGGCTGCATGCATTTTAAGCCGTCTTCTCTCTTCTAAACATGCCCTGGAATATACAGACTATTACACAGAATATTCTTCCAGACAAGGTTTTCAGAGAATTTAAGGGATTTTCTTGGCCAAGTCCAGCTGAAGTTAAACAGGAGACAGGGATTATTCCTTAGAACTGTCCTGAAAATCTTAACCATAGGTGTCTATTGAGTCTGTTATATCATGAACCCCTTAATCAGAATGCAGTTGACAAAGCAACCTATGGAAGAGGTTCCTCACTACAAAATGGCAGAGTGACTTCTAAAAGATGATACTGTGTTTACAGAATCCAATACAATTTTACAAGTTTTTTCATTATAGTGACTACTTTTGTCATGATGCACAATTTTAAATTATCATGTTGACTATTAGATCATGACAGTTCAGTTTTAGTTGATACAGCAATGCTACCTTTTTGTCTGCAATATTCCAAACATACTGAGTAAATAGTTTTCTGTACTCACCTAAAGCAATCTGAAGTCCCCAGAAGAAACAAATACCACACACATTACTACTTTTGTCACCAAATAGGATTCTGTTACCACAATTATACAAAAATTACTTTAAAAATTTAGAAAGTACAAAATGCTGACAGACATGCAAGGAATGAGTCCTACTCCTAAGTGCTGGTATAGCTTCAGATATTGTAAAGGTAATAAAGATTTCTACAGGCAGTGAATAATTAAATAACTAAGGGGCGGGGGGAATTTTAAACCTCTGAAGCGGCTTTGAAGCCATATTGTACTCAAGTAATAAGTTTCATCATCAAAAATGGACACAACATTTTTTAAAAGATAAAAACATTAAATTCTGACATTTTCAACACAAAACAATTTCATCTCCAAAATATTAAAATGGTTTGGGTCATTCTGGATTTGCCTTTTAGGTTTCTTTGGAGACTGGACTCTCGAAAGTTAGAAACAAGGGCTGTACAATCAATCAGAAAATCAATGGAGCAGTGTATTGGAAACTAGGATTTATTCACTGCAATACTCATAAAGCTCCTTCTCTTATTGTACCTGGTCAGCAGCAAGAACAGGTCAACCAACAGGGTTTTTTTTAGTTTGTTTCTAAACATTCTTTTAAATATTCTTTAGACTCTCAAGTAGCTTTTCATCCAACTATGGGATTCAAGAAGCTTGCTCCATTTAGGGTTTCATTCCATAGCCTTTTTTCTAACTTTAGGTTTGTGCTTCCTAGAAGACACCTTATTCTTGTCATATATGAAGACTATTGGCAAGCTGATTTCTGTAGCTAGGCAGAGATTTTGGCTTCCCCTCCCAAATGCAAACAGACTAGTGCCTCTATTTAGTAAAAGCCATAATGGTCACTTGCACTGCAAACCATTTGTACCACTGCAATTCTTTGATTGTCACCAGAATACAAATACCAGATAGAAAACAACTGATCACTTCCTAAAGGCCCTGTATCTTTATTATTTTTTTTTTTACAGGATGCCACCACAGCAAGATAGATACATTGCAACCATATCTGGTTCGCAAGAAGTCCGTCTAGCTGTGGCTATCACCTCCATCACTGCATGCTCGCACACTGAAATCAAAAGCTTTACATCAGACTCAGTGTGAAATGTGGAGGAGGAACTGACATACCCAGGGACACTCTGCAGTTATAGGTGGCAAAGCCAGGAATTGATGCTCAGCTACCAGGCATCACTGCCCCTCTGATGTACTTACACGGAGATGATCAAGGAAACCAATCAGGGATTGTTCCCATCCTCTCGGGGGAACCTAACAAACAGCATTTATCACCTCTCTCAACAGCTCTTACCTCAAGGGAAGCCCACAGTCAGATCAAGCTGTATGTGCTTGATCAGCAGACCAGTCCAACGTCCACTTCACACGGAATTTGAAGAAGAAAAGCTTCTCATTCTAAGGTGAATGCAGAAGGCTCTGTGAGTGCCTGTTTCAGGGAGTCAGAATATGTGGTCTTGGCATGCTACTCCGCCTCCTCAGTCAAGTAAGTCTTAAAAAAAAGAAACACTTCTGCTTTTCTCTTTTTCCCTCTTCTCTTTTCTACTTAGAACTACTTAGCAGTCCCTATGAGTCATCTGTACTCCCTTTGCCGATACAACCACAGGGGATGACAGGTAACAACTTCCCAAACCGTTTCTATTCAGTTGTCTTACTTTGCATCACCTACTTCTACTCAGTGGTACTACAAGACTGTAAATACAGCTCTAGGTAGTTTGCAGACTGACAGTAAAGACAGCATAATGAAAAACATACGCAAGATTTGCACTTGTTGGCCCTTGGTTCGTTGGTGCTGAGTGACCTTGGCTCTGATGACTTGGAAAAAAAGATGACACTCTGCTACCGATATGAACCAGGCCACGCTTCGCTCCTTCTGAAATAAAAGAAAACTCAGAATCATGCTGTAGGAAAGAAGTATTTACCCTGTGGGTGAGATGGTATGCAGCCAGCACATGCTGTGCTCTGTGAGTGCCTGGAGGTGCCAGGTTGTCTTAAGGGGACAGGCAGACAAATTTAGAGCAACCTCCAAGCAGCCCTTGAAGCATAAAGCTAGCATGGAGGTTATTTCAGGCATTTCCTAAGAGCAGATCTGCTTTCTGTTCTCTCCCTTACATAAAAAAACACTGAAAGAACAATATAATTGTGCTTATGAATCAGCAACACTTAGTTCTTGAAAATATGACAGACTGGTGAAAGTAGCTCCTTTCTGTGTAATTTCTATGCTTAATGCAGGTTTATAGTTAACACAGACACTAGAATGGATACTAAAGACTGCTGCTTTACCCTTCCTTTCTAGAGCCATTATAGTATCCACCAGATAATAAAAAAAAAAGCTTTCACTTAACAGGGAAAGGAGGAGAAATTACAAAGTCTGGCATTATATTAATATATTGGAAGGCACACTATTGTTTTGTTCAAATATGCTTTTGGAAAATTGTTATCAAACTCTGAGGATATGGCTCAAAACCCCATCATTCTCTGGAAAAGAGTAATAACTGCCCCAAACCCC
This sequence comes from Ardeotis arabs, assembly GCA_011801015.1. Taxonomy (NCBI): domain Eukaryota; kingdom Metazoa; phylum Chordata; class Aves; order Otidiformes; family Otididae; genus Ardeotis; species Ardeotis arabs. The sequence goes on from JAAGAY010008031.1 coordinate 23,159, forward strand.
CATATGGACATCTGTCAGGGAGTTCTCCCGGCCTGAAATGTTCTATTATTTAAATCTTGCAATATTTCATGTTTACATAAGGCAGAAAATTTCTTTGTTCTGTAACTTTCATGAATTTTGTCCATTCTTTATCTGGTCAATTAATGGACTGACAGATATTGGTGGTATAAATCTCATGTCAAGGACATGAAATGCAGGCATGTAAGAAGTGGACAGCTCGAAAGAGCTGGAGCTTACATGAGTGGTCCCACCGCAAACAGTAACATCACCATGAGCTGGGCACAGAGAAATTTAAAGAATGATCCGAGGCTCGAGAAACACAATTCTAACCTTCCTGTGCAACTGCAGACATGTGAAAGAAAGCTCTGTTTCCTTACGTAAATAACATGTTGGATTCTAACATCAGATTTGCATCCAAATTTGAATAAGAGCTGCAGTGCATACATTAAGAGTTATGTTTGCTAATACTGGTTCTCAATTTGTCATTTCTGTGCTTGATTAAGGTTACTCCCCCACCCTCGCCCCCAATTCCTGGAGCTTAATGCCAGAGTAACTGTTGCATCCCCTTAATCCGATGACGTATTTATTATAAACAGAAACTAATCCTGAACAGGTAAAATCAGAAGCCAGTGAAGAATTAGATCAAAAATCCCTAGCTCCTGGGAAAAATACATACAATTTCTTTTCTGAGCTTTCCCTAAAAATAAAGCAAAAGGCAAGAGTGAAAATGTACCAAATCTAAGCCTACATAAATCAAACTGTTGTTAAGAAGATGTATAAAAGGTCTTAGTGTACAGCCTGTTAATAAATCCATCCCTGACCATACAAAAGGTGGTGTTCAAAATCAACATTTTATCATACTCCAGAACATAAATGTTTCTGTCTAACAACACATTGGCAGACTGTACCCTCAGTCCATGATCCTGCCAATAAACATCTCATTATCAGCCTTTTCCTTATGGCTCATTAACTTTTTAAAAAGGGGGCAAAGAAATGGAGAAAACACTTAAGACACATCAGTGGGGCCTGATGTATATTACAGTAAACAACGGTTCCTTCTGTTCAGTGTCTCTGGTTTGTCCTTCATATTCCAGCCTCTGCATTATTCCTCTTACAGCAGGGCTTCAGGCTCATAAAACAAGACACAAGCAATAAACTGTGATTCGACTAAGCTGACTTCTTTTTTAAAAGAAACAGCTCTCAGAGAATTTTGTGTTGAAACAGAGGGCTAACAGTGTTAAAAATGGAGTTTGAGAATAGGAGAGAAATTTGCATTTGCAAAAGTGAGAACAATGCACCCCCAACTTGTATGCACTTTTACCGAGATTAGCTCCTCCAGGCTGCCTTTAAAATACCTATCTCAATACTTGCAGGTAACTCCAGAACAAAACACTTAGGAAAGATTTTCAAAAGATTTCAAGCAGTTAAGTCCACTTCCATTAACTAAACAGTATTCTACCCATTTACTTCCATAGGAACAAAGCTAATCCGACAGCAAAGAGTTTCTGGAAATTTCAGCCTGAATGGCCAGAATTTCAAAACAGGTTGGCACGACTGGGAGCACTTCCCAGTGGAAATGTCAGCACGGCTGAGGCTCTGCATGTGTCCTACAACTACAGCCCCTACCTACTACAGACACTGGAGCCAGGCGAGCTCCTGACAGGGAGATGATTCAGCCTCTTGGGAGAACACGGGGCTGACGCTGGTGAGTTACTAGTGCTTCTTAGATTATTGTACAACCCAATTGAGTTGGTTCACATACACTTCAGAGAAGTACCAAAAAATGCTATATTTATAGAAACAATTGCAATAATGTGCATTGTCTTCTGAAACTGTATCATCCTGGACCTCAAAGCATGTTAGCAGCATTGCTGAATCAAGCTTCCCATGGGATTTCTAAAATTGAGGCTAGCACAAGAAGTGCAGAGCTGCTGACGGAGGGAAGGGAAAAGAAAAAAAAAAAAAAAAAAAAAGTGAGCTGGCTTTGCATGTCCTGGCTACTCCCCAGCAAAACAGTATAATCCCTAAGGTTTCAAATGATCTCAGAATCTACCTTGGTGAAATGCATCTTCTGAGTGGGCAGGACGAGATACATTAATGGACAACCAGTGAGATGCTGTTCTTGTGCGACATGTATACCGAGGCTCAAATGTGATTTGAATGACTCCCTGGTGTTTGAATTTATATGCAACTTGGGGACACTGGATATTGTGTGTGGCTACACAGAGCTAAAACATTGCAATCTCTGTTTATAAATCTTGGAGAAAAATGCATTTTCCTGAGCTGCAGCTATGGCAACAAGCAACTCAATATTGAGCTGGGTTGCATAGTGTAATATACTAAGGATTTTTTTGTTGTTGTTAACTTCTGAAATAATTTATTGGAAAATCTAGGGCAATTAGACTGCTGTCCATGTATTTATTCAATATGGATGGGTTTCATATTCTGCAATGTTGTCTAGTAAAAACTGAAGATTTTCTCCTTTGTTTCTCACAGATGTTTTATTTGAAAACAAAACAAATGAAAAAAGAAAAAAAAAAACAACTGACAAACTAAAAAATTCTGTTTCTGAACTTTTATGAAAATCTGTGATTTTGCCAGTGGCTCTAAAGGTTCCAGCTCTTCCAGAAATGAGACACTTGATTTCATAATCAGTCTGAACTTTTGGGATATCTATTATCATTACATTGTTTTGACTATGGGACACCTTTGTGACATGGATGCAGCCATTCCTGAATTACAGCAAAGATGGGGGTCAAGATGTAGGCCTTAAGCCTGTATCTTTAATAAATACAGCTCTAAAGTATGTCTACTTTTATTGCTAAGTATTAGAAATATTCAGCTTCTGGCACCAATATGTTGCAATTAACAGCGTCCTTGGTATCACCTGCTTACACATTCTTAGGATGTTATCATCTAAATTTATCACTCTACAGGTGAAAATAGTCATTGTTGTGCTACTTTTAAGAGACAAATTAAAGTAGCCTCCACAAATTATTAGTATATAGTTATTTGACCTGGTCTCCTTTGTAAAATACCTTGGGATCTATCAAAAAAGGTTAGGTATTATTTGCAATATCCAGTTTGAATATGAAATCCCTAAGTGTGTCTCCTGCAGTCCTAGGCAGTCATAAAGTAATTGAAAAACCGTCCGCATACAAATTACCAAATAATGGACTCCAAATGCTTGTATTTTCTTTTATTTACTCCTAACACTGCTGCAAAAAGTGCAACCGTTCTTAACGGTTTCTGATGTCAAGTACTTACACGTGCCTTTACTCTGTGTTTACCCAGAATGTTATTTTCACAGCTGCCGAGAACATCATTATCAAAGAAACAGCCAGTCTAAATTATTAAGAAAACGGCACAATTGATGTTTCTATAATACACAGTATTCCCCATCTGAGCCTTGAAATCAATTATGGAAAACATTAGGCTCTTCTGTCTTCCCTTGGACCAATTTCAAGATCCAGTATTTTATCATAATTTGTTCCAACATTACAATTGTCCATTGACTTTGATTAAGCTGTTTTAGCCTAAGCTCTTGAGCATGAAGACTCTTTCCTGCCTCTGAATGCATAAAGCAGCTTCCTTTGTAGGGGTTCCATGCCCTTCCCCGTACTCTTTTATTTTCTCTTGCAGCTGAATTGTTTATTTTAAAGGATCTTCTGCAAACCTCTCTCCCATAAACCCCTTTTTCCCTTTTATTCTGTCTTTATAAACAGAGGTAGGTGCTCTTTTTTCCTTAGGTTTCTTTTCCCGGCCT
>JAAGAY010008032.1:0-18253 GCA_011801015.1 Ardeotis arabs
CACCCGCCGCCCCCCCCGGTCACCGCAGCGACCCGTGCTGACCCCCGGCGCGACCGGAGGGACGAGACGGTGCCGGCGGCGGGGGGAGGCTGCCGCCCGGGAATTGGGGCCGGGGGACTCGGGCTTTCGCCGCCCCGCTTCACCGCCGCCCCGCGCTGCCGAGGGCTCCATGTCCCGCTCGGTGCGGTGCCGCGGGGCTGTGAGACCCGCACGGCGCTCTGTGGGGGTGGCGGGCGCTGGCTCTGTCTGAGGGGGAAAACCAGAGGATGCTGTTTTCTCTGTCCAAGAAAATGGGAAGGCGCGGGGAAGAGTGAATAGAGCAAGCAGTCTCGATTCTATACGCACTCGCCTGAGTTATTCGGGGACAAGTGCTCTCTGCCGGGCTGCTCGCGGGTTCCGGGCGCCCCAGACTGTGCTTTCCAGGGGTCCCATCCCCGCTGCTGTCCCAGCTCCCGCTTCCCTCTGCGACGGAACATCAACCGCCCGACCGCTTTCGTGTTCGCAAAAACGCCAGAGCGGTTTGCTGGCAGAGGTCTTTGTTTCCACGCAAAGCCCACTCGTGGCACCTCTTCCCCGCAGCAGCGCAGCGGTGACAGGGACATGGACGTGACCGGCCACGGGATGGCAGCAACCGGCCGGGCTGGGAGCGGGGAGCCTGCGGCCCCGGGGCCGCGCCGGCTCCGGCAGCAGCCGTTTCCCAAACCCAGCGGCTCCGCACGGCTGGAGCCGGCCGCGTGTGGAAGGAGCTTTTTTGTGTTGGCAAAGCCACGTTCTGCTTCTGTTCTCTCTCGGTCAGCTCAGACGGCTCCGGCTGTGTAGCTGCCGCAGCTGAGCCAGAAGGGCTTAGCCAAAGGTTCCCGAGGTGTTTCAGGGCAACGCAGCCCCGCTAAGCAGAACGTCGCAGTTTGTGGCTGAAAAACATCTGAACAAGCTCTTCCGAAGGATCTTTCTTCTTCTATGTTCTTCTAGCCCCATACACAGGAAGGCGACACCCTTTAAACTCTTCTGCAAAAAAAAATCCAAGGCCCTGGGGACTGAAAAGGATGAATAACTATTTTTGCACCATCCCAAGCTGGGGATGCTCGCACGCAGGATAGCTTTGCGCGCTCAGAGGAGGAGCTGCTCCGGCAGAAAGCGTGGCTGTGAGGCAGGGTGCAGCCGGGCAGCCTCCACCCAGCTGGCGTGGTTTCACACATGAAAGCTTTCAGCGGTTTGTTGCCACTGCTCGGGTGGAAATTCCCATCTCCACATCCAGCCTGCCTTACCAGCTCCCGGAGAGCTTCGGTGCTCGCCCAGCGCGGGTCACGCCGCTGCCCGACGTGGCTGGATCGGGCTGACGCGATGGGTTGGGGTGGGAGCACGTGAGTGGCCCCAGCAGCAATAAGCAGCGCAGGGCGATAGCATCTTCAGTAATTCCAGCTGCTTACAGGGGGTTTGTGCGGTTGCAACACCTCAGCACAAGTGTGAGCCAGCGCTCCGCTGGCAAGGAAAGTGCTGAAAGAGGAACACCATCAACTGGGTCGCCTGCCTTGCTGCACAAGGAGCTAAACCTTGCCTAGGCAAAGCCAAATTCCTCCTAAACAGAAGCAGCAGCAGCACAGTCTCCTCTGAGCGCCGTGAGAGCTGCTGTGGGGGTCGGGTCCCTTGGGCAAAGCCCATCTGCAGGCACACTCACCGTCCCCACGGGCTGGCAAGGCCCACGTGCTTTTGGGACTGCTGCTGCTGCCCGCGTTCAGTCAGCCAGCGGATCCGGAGAGCAAAGTCCTCCCGGCCCTGCTCGGCAAGGTAGCGGGAGGAAGCAGCAGAAGCGCGGGTGGAGCGGCGTGGCTGTCCCACCTACGCGTAACCCATTTCCGTCTCACCCAGCAGCGCTGGCGTTGCAAAGGTCTCCGATCTCCTCTCGGGAGAGGTGGGAAGCTCCATCGATCCTACCTGGCCAGGCTCCGCTCTCTCTCCGGGTCAGCACAGGCACTTTCCCCACGCCCAGGGAGAGCGCTGGCGATAAAGGCAGCTTTCCCCTGCAGCCAGCCCGCAGATTGCCCCGGGAGGATAAAGGTCTGCCGCTCCTTCCCCTGCTCTGCTTTGAGTTCATGCAGCAGGAAATTTAGAAGAGAACTTTTTTTTTTTCTTCTTGGAAACTAAAGCAACCAAGTAAACCCAGAAAACAGACACAAGGAGAGCTGCCAAGCCTGGCTTACACGTAACGATATTTTCCCTCTCTTTTTCTGTAAGAGTGGTGCCCTGCTCCAAGCCGTAGCTCCAGGCGCATCAAGCCTTTCCGAACAAACAAAGCGCTCAGCGATTTGGTTCCGATTTCCAGTGGGCCCCAGCCCAGCACCCCGACACCGGTGCCCACGGGAAAGCGGAGGCGGAAGCAGTCGTGCTCTAGTAAATGGTGTCTGCTCGGGAGCGACGAGGTCTCCGGGAGCAGGGAGGCAGGAGGGCTGGGTGGTGTGGAGGAATGCTCAGTGCACACTCTGATGCTTTCCTCTTCAGCAGGAGGGAGGGGACACTCATTCTTAAGGGCTGCAAAACACGTACAGATGTTTCCCTAATCGCTGACGCCAGGCCCCGGTGCCCCTCATGCAACAGCACTGTTACACACGGGGGAAAAACAGCACAGGACTTCCAGTGCTGTTCTGGCGACGTGAAGAGAGGATTTCTCACTCTGTGCTCGATCTTCCAGGAAGGCAGGTTTGCTCGGGGACTCGTGGAAGGGTTCCTGAGGGACACAGAAGGAAAGGAAAGTGGTGGAGAGCAGGCAGGCCACTGTCCCAGGCGGGGAGGAGGAGGGCTGCCCTCAAGCGGAAAAGTGCTGGAGCACCCCCTCGCTTATCTGGAAGCCCACGCTTTGCCCGTTTCCTGGTCCGGGCTGCCCTGGCCCCATCCCACCCGCTCGCAAAGCCTGCACCATGCACAGCCTCGCTTCGTTGGCTCTTTGTAGGCTTAATGGTTTTTCCCCCTCCTTGTCAGAAAGAGCTTAACGCTGCCCCGAGCTCCTGCTCACACTGCCCCTCCTTTCGGCCCCGGTGCGGGACAGGTCTCTGGGGATGCCCATGGGACAGGGCAAGCGGCGCTGGCACCGAGAGGGGCGGCGAGTGGCAGGCGCTGGAGCTGGTGAGAGGAACTTGGCAGGGCTGCCTGCTCCCTGGGCGGTACTGGGCTTGCCACTCCTCGAGCGAGGGTGAAGGGCAGCTTCCTCGCCTCCTCCTCGCTATCTGCCCGCTGCCAGGCGGAGGCAGCTCCCTCCCGGGCGGCCCACACGGAAGTCAAGCCGTTGCCGGGATCGTGCCAGACGGCAGGCGAAGGGGCTGGGGAAGGCACCCGCCCTCGGCGAGAATCCCCAGCAGCCTCCGCTGGCCTCCGCTTCTCCTCACAGAGCTGCCCGGAGGAGGGAAAGGGGAGAGGGGGAAGGAGGAAGGCTCTCCTCTTCGCCATGCAGGTAGGAAACAGAAAGGGCTCAGCTATTCCCAGGAGGCTGCTTTTCAGCACCTCCCAGCCACCTGCAGCCCGGGAAGACGGGACACTGCGCGCTGGGTACCAGGGCTCCGGGGTACTGCAGCATGGATCAGAGAAGGATGGTGTGGCTCAGGCTGAGACTGCTTCTTCCACTTGTATAAAGCTGGGAAAAGGCAGTGCCTGTGGCAGCGGCGACAGCCCTGGGTGCTTTGGGGGCTCCTGAAATAACGCACAGGAAGAGGGCAGCTGTGGAGCTTTGCTTCTCTACCTTGAAAGAAAAGACGTGGTTTTCTGTTCTTCAAAAAGCCAGGCAAACTCCCAAAGACGGGGAGAGGCAGTGAACGTCCAGGTGTAGCGCCTGCCTGTTCAGCTAAGGGCTGTCGCGTTTCTTAGGAACTGTGGGGTGAGGCGCGAGGGCTCCGAGGGAAGCAAGGCAAACTGATCATCTCCGTGTGGGTGATGGAAACCACCCAAACCCTCCCCGATCCACAACTAGAAAGGAAAACAAGGATGCCGGATCCTCTCTGGGTGCTTTGCCCGAGTTACGCGGAGGCGACTGTGCCCCAGCCCAAGGGTGCCTGTTTCCATCGCTCCCACAGAGCCAGTAACCCTGCTCAGGGCAGCGGTCTGGTCTGTGACGAGGGGCCAAGGACCCGCCAACACCGCCGCAGGGAAACCAGGGGCACCCGACCCCTCCTGAACATGGAAACTCCGGCTCCCCATTGCGCAGGTCACTTCTCCTACACCTTTGCCCAGCGGGCCTCCAACCCTGCTCCAAACGGGGGGCAGGGAAGAGCAGAAGAGGCGCCGTCCTCCGCGATAGCAGGGATTAGAGTCCAGGGTTTATCCCACCGCTTCCGAGCGAGGCTGCCTTGCCGGCACACGGGGCCGATGCAGCTGCCCTGTGCTGGCAGAGCAAAGCAGCCCCAAGCTGCAGTGTCACCAGTGCTCCGGGACAAAACCCGTAGGAGTGGGAGCACAGTGCCCCTGAGCCCCCACCTCGTGGCTGCCTGCCTGTTCCAGCCACATCTGGCCCCAAAAGCAGGCTGGGCTCCCGCACGAGCCCCAGCAGCCAAGGCCCAAAGCCGCTCGTGCCCCACGGGGGTGCCAGCAGCCACCGTTGTGGATTAAACCTGCCAAACGCCGCTCCTCCCTCACGGCAGGTTTGCAAACCCTCCTCTGCAGCCGAATGCAATTTTGATCCATTACCGCTCCAGAGGGGGATACTGGGAATGGCCTGTGCTAATCTGCAAATAATTTGTGAATTCCCCCCATTTCTCAGCCCTGTGCAGAGGCGCTCGGTGCCTGCAGAGCGGGTACCAGGCGGTAAGCCCCGTTGCTATGGGAACAGAGAGAAAAGCCAGACCTCGTTACTCCAGCATCCTTATTGCCTAGAGAGCCCTACATGGGCGGCCCGAGCAGCATCCCCACCGGTTCTTAGGGTTTAGCTGGAAAATTAGAAAGCAACAAGTCCCCTGTGGGATTAAAATCAGTACTTGCTATTTTGGGAGCACGGAGAGGCAGGGGCAGGCTCCGGCTGCGTCAGGGCTGAGAGACCAGCGGCATTGGGATGGGGAGTGCTGGTGGAGGCAGGATGCTCTGCTGAGGCTCTGCAGGCTCAGCCCCAGCGCTCTCCCCGCAGGGAAGGCCCCGAGGCAGGGGCAGGGGCTGGTAGCATTGTCAGGGACCCGGGGGTAAATTCTTCCCCCACCCCAGCCCCTCAGCCTGCCCGCACAGACCGAGCCCCGCGGCGGGCTGCATCCCGTTTGTGAGTCTGCCTCGGCAAACCTCTTCCCCTGGGAAGGGGATGTGCTGCCAGGATGCTCTGCCCCCTGCGCAGGGGACTGCGCCTGCGGGCAGCGGGGCTGCAGCCGCCTGGGAACAGAACCTGCGATGCTGCAGGTCCATCACCTCGTCCTCAGCAGGACAGCTGTGTTGGGGTGCTGACCCCGGTGACGTCTAGGAACAGCCTGAACCCCCCTGTCCTCTCCACGGTACGGGGGTCACCGGCGGGGCTGGAAGGCTGGCAGCCCCAGTCCGTGCAGGACGCAGCTGGTGCACACCGGGCTGAGAGGCACCAGGCAGGAGTGAGACAGGCGACCTGCGGAAAGCAGGTACCAGGCTCCATCTGAGCCAGCGCCGGAGCATCAGTAGACGGGGCAGAACCCCAACGGGACCCCTTCTCCTCCCCTGTGTGCAGAGAGGGCTCCTGGCCGGGACAGGGAGGGCTGCTGCACCGGCTAGGTACTTACTCACCCAGGGGGACCAACCTGAGCCAGCACCCGGTTGTCCCACCCCAAAGCCTGCTTAGAGCTCTGGCAGAGCAGATGACAGCTCCGCAACCCCCCCTCCACGTCCGACCTGAACTCGGAGCCTTTCAGCAGAGGGAAGTGAGAGAGGATTTGGCAGAGTCTTTCAGCCCTGTCCTCATCCCAGTCCCTCCTGCTCCCATGGCCTCATTCTTCAGTGAAAGCTTGGGATCCAGATCTTACATCAGGGTGTGCTTGCACCACCGCACTGCTCCCGAGATTGCAGCCGGATGAACTCGTCTGGCTGGCCACTCTTTTGGGTCACAACATCTTTGGTGGCAACGCTGGCTGATGATATCCCCATGCCCCAGCAGCTCGTCCCGCTTCCGCGCTGCCTCAGCCTGCCCTTGGGAACAGCGGCACAACCGTTTGCGGGGCCGCACCATGAATCAAACGAGAGGGCTCTTCATTTGCTTCACGCACAGCCTGGGTGTCTGAGCAGAACTGGGCTCGAACAGCGAGGGCGCGCAGCCGTGCTCGCCCCTGCCCACCCCTCTCTCCGGAGCCGGAGGGAAGCAGGCAGAAGCTGAACACCAGCAGCTCCTCTTCCACTCTCCATCCTCTGGCCACAGACCGAGGCGTCCGAGGTGTTTTCCAAGAACTCATCTTTCCCCTGCTTTGCTGCTTCGCTGCCGCCTGTGGGGTTATGCAAGCTCCCAGTCGTGCGTGCCCCACGCTCCCTTCACCGGAATTTAAAACTTCCCCGCCCTCGCCAAAAAGCTCACGGTGCCCTGTCTGAAAGGAACAGCACAGGAGGGAAAAGGTTGATTAGAGATTGTAAAAACCACTGCAGCATGCAGAGAGAGCTGAGCCTTGACAGCCAGCCAGCAGAAACGTCAGGGCATCAGGTGAAACAGGGAGGAGCGGAGCCCAGAGCGGAGGAAGGGTTCAGTTTTTCCCTCCGGTTCGGCTCCGCTGCGAGCCCGGGGGCACTGTGGGGGTCAGGAGCGGCCGCATGCGCTCACGGAGCAGTGGACCCTCCGGGATCCCTAAGCACAACGTTGTATTTGCCTCGGGAGGACCCCAAAGGGGAGCGCAGGAGCCTGCACATCCGTCCCCCCTCCTGGGCCATCCTGCTCGGGATGCATCCCGATCCCACGCGTGGGGCAGTTTTATCTGCGTGTCTTTTCTGACGACGTGCCGCAGAGCGCTGGAGGGCCAGGCGGGCTGTGCCGACGGGCAGGTTTCTGCGTGTCACAAGCAGAGCACCACTCACCTGCCCTCACCACGCCGTGCAGGGTGGCTCTAGCCCCGAGCCCGCAGCGGGCGCTGAGCCAGGACATCGATGCCGCCCGGACGTTTGCAGGGCAAGGGTTGCTCCCTGCCCAGAAGTGGGGTCTCCCGGTGAGCCCACTCAAGCCCTGGCTGGTTTTCTGCTCCGCAGGATGAAATTCTGCTGACTCCCTGGAGGGATTTCCCCGTGGAGGACACAGACCCATTTACCCCCCCGGTAAGCCTCACCCCGTCTGCATCCACAGCCGGTTCAGCACAGCTCAAAGAGGGGAGCAGGACGGTGCCAAGGCAGCAGCTGCCTCAGTTTCCCCGTCCCCATTCCACCGCTCATTCCCAGTTCCCAGGGGCCCTGGACACAGTGGTGATGAAGGTCCGAACCTCTGAGGGGTGGCAGCCAAGAGCGAGAGCTCTCAGCTTGCCACCCCCCTGAATTCCCCGGTGTTTTCTGTGGGCAGGATGACGAGAAATGGGATTTCGTCCTGGTAAGCAACATCCATGAGGTGGGCAGCGAGAAGGAGATCAAGAGGAAGAAGTTCCTGGACGAGCTGAGCAAGAAGGGGTTCACCATCAAGGTGAGGGGCAGCAGGTACTTCCTATTTTGTGGTACCCAGGATCCAAGCCTGGTCTGGGCTCCTGCATCCCAGGAGGTGGGAGAGACCTGAACCATTGAGCCGATCACCAGACCGGTGCTGGAAAATAAACTGCTTGCTCAACCAGGGGAGACCCCAGCCCCAGGACCCGCACAGCCCCTGGCCCTGGCAGCTCTGCCCCTTTCCCTGCCCCTCTGGCTCTGCCTGCATCGTTCCAGCGGCCCTTCCCTTCCACCCACCAGAAAATCGAGGACAAGAAGCTATTTTATGGAGTCCGTGCCCCAAAACAGATCTTCCGGAAATACCAGTGGCTCCTGAGGAACCCGGACAGCCGGCTGCAGAACCCCGATGCCCACCAGGACATCCCAGTGACCACCAGGTGGGTGCTGGGATGGGCTGGGCTGCTGACTTCCAACACCTTGCCCTCCCCTTTCCGCACCAGCATCCATTTTCCAGCTCCACTCACAGCTGCGCCAGGCTTTTCACGTTCCAGAGAAAGTCACCTACCACTGCCAGGCTGCCAGCTTCTCCCTGTCCACAGCTGGCTCCCCATTGCTTCCCCGCTTCCTTCCCTGGATTTTGGGGCACCCCTTCTCCCTTCCCTCCCGTTTCCACGGCTGCACAACAGCTGTATCCCCAGAGCAGCCTTTAACCGCCGTTTCTCCTTGCTCAGGATACGGATCGTGAACTTCATCCTGCAGAACACGGTGACGCCCGACCTTGGTAAGGAAACAGGGCTGAGCCTGAAGGCACAGCGAGGCTCCTGCCCCGCAGCGGGCACGGGCATCCCCCCTGCCTCGCTCACTACCCTGGGGAGGATGAGGAAGGGGGAGGAAGCCAGGGCACAGCTCAGAAGTGCATTTGCTGCTGCATCCGGAGGCTGGGAGATTTGGACGGCAGGAAGCGGCAAGAGCCCTCTACCCGCTCTGCCCAAACCCCTGGCCCCAGCTGCCCCCCGCTGCTCTCCCGTGTCCCCAGGATCCGTGCCCATCCCCTTCGAATGGCTCAGCCTCTCCCAGGCACCTTGTTTGAGCCCCTCAAGGGCTCCCCAGAAGTTTGGGGTGATTCTGCCAGGCAGGGAGCACACGGGGTGAGGGCAAAGCTCCGCTGACCCTCTCCGCTCCGCTCTGCCGCCAGAGAAGCTGCCCAGCCTGATGAAGAAGAAGGTCTTCGAGGCAACGTTTCCCCTGCACGAGGTGAGGCCAAGCTCACGGGTGCCTGGCAGGAGAAGCCGGGGGAGGTGGGGAGACCTTTGGGCACCCAGGGCTGCACCACGGCCCCTCCGGATGAGGGGCAGGACAAAGCTCCCGCCAGCAGCCCAGGAGCCGGGCTGGGGACCACGGCTGCCCTGATGTTCCGGTGCCCGACCAACTTCTCCGCTCTGCAGAAGGAAGAGGTGAGGGAATTCCTGAAGCAGAAGTGGGCTCGCTGGAGAGATCTGTTTTGCCAACAGCCGATTGAGAAGATCAGGTAACACGGGGGGAAAGGCACAGCAGATCCTAACCACGGTCTCACCCCGAACCCAGAGAGCGCTCTGTCCCGTGCTGGGCTCCTGGTCTCGTTTCAGTCGTTAGTCCAAACCTGGCTCCTCTCCCGCGTAGCGGGCTGTTCCGCAGCCTGCACAGCCCGGCCCCGGAGCACGTCTCCTCTTTCCCCCAGGTGCTATTTCGGCGAGAAGGTGGCCCTGTACTTCGCCTGGCTGGGCTGGTACACCTACCTGCTGGGCATCGCGGCGCTGGCCGGGATGGTGGTCTTCGTGGCTGGGATCACCGTGTTCAGTTCCAGCCAGGTGAGGTAAGGCAGCTGGGCACGCCGGACACACGCCCCGGTCGCCTGCCGCCGCCACGCAGGCGGCTCTGCGCTGCCGTTACTCCATGGGTCCCTCTGCACCCTTCCCTCAGCAAGGAGATCTGCGAGGCCAGCGACACCGTCATGTGCCCACTCTGCGACCAGAAGTGCCCGTTCTGGCTGCTCTCCGACACCTGCACCTACGCCAAGGTAGGCAGCCCCCTGCCCAGAGGGGCTGAGGGCAACCACAGGGAAACGCCCGGCTGGCTTTGCTCCCACACCCCTGGAAAGAAAAGCCACCACAGAAACCGGCTACGGGAGAGCTCCGCTAGCCTCTGTGATGGGGAGGTATAGCCAGACCACGGTCTCCATCACCACCAAGGAAGAGTTTGCTGCCCACCAGTCCCAGCGCCCACCCCCTCCCTGCCCTTCGCCCTCCTGCAGCATCTTCACCCGTCCCGGGGCACCAGGGTGGCCAGAGCAGCGCCGAGGTCTCTCCCCAGACCCCGCGGGGCCACAGCCCTTGTCCCCATCACACTTCCTTCATCTTCCCCAGGTCACCCACATGATTGACAACGTGGGGACGGTGCTGTTCGCCATGTTCATGGCAATCTGGGGTAGGTAGCCGTGTCCAGGGGCACTCAGCCTGCAAAAGGGAGCAGCCCGCCCTGGCTTGGGGGAGGAAAACAGGACACCGACACAGAGCCGCCATGCAGGGCTTTCCAGTCCGTACCTCCTCCACTTCCAGGGCCACCAGCTCCCATTCCAGGCAGGGCAAGGGACAAACCCACCCCAGCAGTTTCCTTCTGCTCCCAAACGCTCCTTGCCCGTGCGCAGGGTACCGGTTCCACCCAGAGGTGTATTCCTCACGAATCCAGCACAACGCGGCTGGCTGGCGCCGCGTGAACGCGCCCACCGCAGCAGAACAGCCCCGGTGCTTACTGTGGCTTACGCCACGTCCCTCACGGACGCCAGAGCTGGCCTCCCAGTGACTGCCCCCCTGCACACCTCCATCCCCGTCCCCTCGCGGGGCCCCGCACTCACTGCTGCGTGTCCAGGGTCCCTTCCGCTCGCTGAGACGCAGAGGGGGCTGCGGGTCCCTCGCGGGTGGTCCGGGCGGATTGGCGGCACCACTAGCATCCCGCTCGGCGGGGCGGGGGGGTGGCCTCGCCTGCAGAGCCACCCCTGGGTGCCGCAGCACTCCCGCCTTGTCCCCACAGCCACCGTGTTCCTGGAGCTGTGGAAGAGGCAGAGAGCCACCGTGGTCACCAACTGGGACCTGTACAGGTGGGATGAGGAAGAGGTGAGGACGGCACCTTCCCTGCCTAGCGCTCCCCTTGTCAGGGCAGGCACCAGCTGGGCCAACGGCAAGGACACGTCACAGGGACCTCCTTGTCCAGCTTGAGTCTCCGCAGATGTAAACACCTACTGGAGACGCTTAAACACAGAGCAAAGCCAACATCTGGCAGCCCTGGGCAAGCCCTGGGAGAGACAGGGCCCCCCAGAGATTTAGCAGATGCTAGCCACCTCTCCGCATTGCTGGTCACCTCTCCACCTGCACGAGGGCTTGAACCCAACCAGGACTGGCCACGCTGTTGTGGGTTGGGTTGGGTTGGGTGTTCGTCCCTGTCCTTCTCTGGTGCAGCCCATCCCGCGTGTCCGTTAGCACAAGGACCTCTGGACTGTCCACTGCCTGGGCACAGCTCTGCTGGATCCTTTCTTTCCCACTTTTTGATAATTTTTTTTTTTCCAGGAGGAGCTGGCTATGGAGCTGATCAATAACTTGCAGCATGAGCCCCAGCAGTACCAGCACTCCTACTTCCGCAGCACCATCATACTCATCCTGGTTCTGGCGATGGTACGCGCCGGGGTGAACACAGGAAGATCTGGTTTCAGGGCACAGGGGCTTTCCTCTTCCCTCCCTGCTCTGCTGCAAGACCAGCGCCTCGGAGCAGCGTCCTATGACCAGAGCAAAGGCAGAAACCAGGCTGTTAGAGCAGGCTCATGCCTGTTACAATGACCTAGGGCCTCCCTACGCTCACACCTCGCTGTGCTGATGGGAGAGGGCTGGTGGTCCTCAGGCAGGATGGAGCACATGCCCTCCACGCACAGCTCCTCACCTCCCCATTGCCCTCCTCCACAGATCACCGTGCTGATCGGCATCGCTCACGCGCTGGTCATTTACCGGGTGATAGCAACGGCTCTCTTCACCCAGAGCGACTTCGAGTTCCTCCGCGAGCAGGCCAACACGATGGCAGTGATGACAGGGGCCGTGCTGCACTACATCACAATTGTCATCATGACCAAGGTGTGGGGCGAGACACGGGGTGGGCAGCAGGTCTTCTTGCTTTTCCACTGCCAGCCCCCCCCCTCTCATTTTGTACCTCTCTCCCGCAGGTCAACAGGCGCGTGGCCCTCTACCTCTGTGACCTGGGTAAGGGAAACCGGGGGCCATCTCCCACCCGCACCGCCGAGCTGCCCAGCAGGACCCGAATGCAGCCAGGCTCCTGGTCCCTTCTCTTCCCCCACCATCACAAAGCATCTGCTGGGCAGCTCCTGCCACGCAGGCCCCACAGGAGGCCAGCAGCCCCCAAACACACAAGCTCACCTGCGTCCCACACGCCAGCTGGCTGTCCCACAGCCACACTGCGCTTTGGAGGGGCAGTCACCCTACGGGGGTGGGACCCTGCATGAGCCAGGAAGCCACCACAGCTGCTCACAACATGGTTTTCCTCCCCATTGAAGGGCCCTTCTACCCCAGCGCGTGGCTCTGAGGGACCTCCCTGCTTAGCTGGGCTCAGGGGAAGGGCAAGGGAAGTTCCTCGAGGGGCAGAGACCCTTCCACCCTTCAAAGAGCTGCTGCAGCATCCAAGGGGGAGCAGGGCAAGGCCCCACCGCTCTGTGACCATGCCCCTGCACCTCGCTCCCTCCCCCAGAGAAACCACGGACCTTCTCCCAGCGAGAGAACAACTTCACCGTGAAGATCTTCACCTTCCAGTTCTTCACAAACTTCTCTTCGCTCATCTACATCGCTTTCTTCCTGGGACGGTGAGTGGTGGCTGGGGGGGAGCCTGGGTTTGGGGCATGCACCCCCAATTCTCCCTAGGGTCTAGGGACACCCCAGTCCCCCTACCCTCCCAGCCAGGCACTGGGACCCCATTTGGGACCACAGGAGGGCCATGACTTTTCCCCGTGGGCATGGTGGGCAGGGGAAGCCTCTTGCCTCTCCACCAGTGCTGGGAGGATGATGCCCTCCATCCTGCACCCCGATGTTCATCCAAGGGGGGATCAGCAGCAGGGCTCAACAGGTATCTCTGTCCTTGCTCAGGATCAACGGCCACCCAGGGAACTACGTGCGCATTGCTGGCAAGTGGAGGCTGGAGGAGGTGAGGGACTTGTGGTGCGGGGTCAGAGAGCTTCACAACAAGTCCTGCTCTTCCTTTCCCGCTGCCCAGCGAGGCTCTGGGAATCTTGGGTTCCCCCCACAGTACCTGCCTCAGCCAAAGGGCCCCTCGGGCTGGGCCACCCTGCTTGTGGTGCAAACTCCTCTGCTCTCATCCCCTGGCAGTGCCACCCCAGCGGCTGCATCACCGACCTCTTCATCCAGATGGCCATCATCATGCTGCTCAAGCAGACCATCAGCAACGTGATGGAGTATCTCGTCCCGTAAGCTCTCCTCCCACCTGCCACTCCTGCGCGTTCCCAGCTCCTGCAGAGAGGAACCCACTCTTTGGGTCAAGATCTCCTCGTCTCCCCTGCCCCGGGTCTCCGGAGCTGTCGGTGGCAGCAGCCCGGCCCCGCTGTCCCCCGTGGGCAGCCGCACAAATCGCTCCCCCCCTTGCAGCTGGCTAGCCTACAAGCTGCGCAAGAAGCGGCAGCGCCCCAAGAAGAGGAGCGTGATGTTAGGAGAGGAGGAGGAGGCCGAGGACCCCTGCAAGAGGCAGTGGCTGAGCAACTACCAACTCAACGAGGTCAACGTCTTCAGCTTGTTTGACGAGTTCTTGGAGATGGGTACGTAGGGGTTGAGCGAGGAGGGGAGCTGGGCGCAGAGCCGTGTGCCCGAAGAGCGCCTGATGCTGGGGAGCCCGTAGGAAGGGAGAGCTCCGAGAGCCGGCCCTGCTCTCGGAGCTCTGGCACGCTGGGGAGACAACTCCCAAAACAAGGGAGAGCAGGGAACCGCTGGCCTTGGGCCCCTGCCTGGGACCTTCCTCTCCTCCCGGGAGCGGCAAGGCGATGGCTGTAGGGCCAGGGCAGCCCCTCTGCCCGGCTGGCTCAACCCCTGTGGGGGTCCCCAGGACAGGTCTGCCTCCCCCCGTTGCCCCGGCAAGGCCCTCTGACACCAGCCACAAAGCAGGACAAACCCAGAGAGCGTCACAACCCTGTGGGACGTCCCCTCCACGGTGACATCCCCCCAGTACCCGGCATGTTCCCCTCCGCAGTGATCCAGTACAGCTTCACCACCATTTTCGTGGCTGCCTTTCCCCTCGCCCCGCTGCTGGCGTTCTGCAACAACCTCTTTGAGATCCGCCTGGATGCCATCAAGATGATGCGGCTGAGCCGGCGCATGGTGCCCAGGAAGGCCAACGACATCGGTGAGACGGGGCTCGAGCAGCGCCCTCCTTCCAGCCTGCTGCTTGGCTGAACGGGGCCAGCGCTAAGCCCCTCGCTCGGTGCGACACCCTGAGCATCCCTTCACCCGGGACGGGCACCACTTCCCGCCGACTGCTCCTCTCCCGCAGGGATCTGGCTGCAGGTCCTGGAGGCCATCGGCATCCTGGCTGTCATCGGGAACGGGCTGGTGATCGCCATCACGTCCGACTTCATTCCCGCGCAGGTCTACAAGTACACGTACAGCCCCTGCATGGCGGAGAACAGCACCGGCGTGGAGTGAGTGTCCCCGCCTGCCGCGGTGCTGCCGGTGCAGAGGCGCGAGGCCGCTGAGCCGTACCCCACAGCAGGGCTCACTGGCCAAGTTCAGTCAAACTGGACAGAAGCCTCAGAGATGTACATTTCCCCCAGGCTTTGTGAAAACGGGTAGCTAGGGAGAAGGGAAGAGCCCCAGACAGGTGCTGGCTCCCCCAAAATGGGAGGCTACAGGCTGTGCTCAACAGTAGTATGAGTCACCTGAGAATCCACACTGCGGGGAAACCTCAGAAACAAAAGCTGCAGGCAGCTCTGTAGCAACCAGAACCCTTTGGGTCCCCTAGAAGGGCACAAGAGCTGCAGCGCTCGGCCAGGGCATGCTGTGAGCCCCCGGCACGGCCGGGAACGGGGAGCAGCCCCCACACCAGCCGATGTGCCCAGACACGCTCCTTCCCCCGCAGCTGCCTGACCGGCTACATCAACCACAGCCTCTCCGTCTTCCGCACCCGGGACTTCGAGCCGCACACACAGGTGCCCAAAACGCTGCCGGACCTCGGCAGGGACGAGATCACAGAGTGCAGGTAACAGCAGCCCATGGCCATCGCGCAGGAGCATTCCCCGCCCACCCAGCCCCTCAAGGGCTCGGAGGCAGCCGTGCGGAGGAAGGCTCCGCTTGGACCCTTGTGGTGGGAGCCGAGGCAGGGTGCAATACCCGGTGCGGGGGGAGCCTGGGCTGGCACCAACGGGGCTGTGCCGCAGGTACCGGGATTACCGGAATGCCGACGACTACAGCTACACGGTCCAGTTCTGGCACATCTTCGCCGCCCGCCTCGCCTTCCTCATCCTCTTTGAGGTGAGAGCCCGGGGAGGCAGCAGGGGCAATTGGGGGGATGGCGGCGGGGGGGAAGGGGCACGGGCCAGGTTAACCTCGCGGCCCCCTGTGCTTCCCGCAGCACGTGGCTCTGTGCGTCAAACTGATCGCAGCCTGGTACGTCCCCGACGTTCCTCAGTCCGTCAAGAACGAATTTCTGGACAGAAAACACAGCAGCCTCCGCAAAGAGCTGAGGTGGGTGATGCCCCCCAAGGTGCCAGGGGCGGCTGTGCTCAGAGGGGGCACAGCCCCCAGCAGACTCCACCGCTCCAGAGCCCCAACCAGGCTGACACTCACCACCACAGCCACGAGACCTCCTGTCCAGCCTCGGCTGCCTGGGACCCACAGCTGAAACTGGCCTTTTTAAGATGGGCTGCACCACCCATAAATGAGCGTCCCCTCCCCTTGCACCCCTGGCCTCACCCCCCCAGCCCAGGTGCCCGGCTTTTGGCTCTCATGGCCGGTGAAACCAGCCCCACCTGAGGCACCTCAGCACAGGAAGGGTCTGCTGGGCTCTGGCTTGTCCTTCAGGAAAACGAAAGCTCCGAGTTAAAACAAGGAATAATTTTGCCCAAACTTTCCATTTAAACATTGTTTAAAAAGAAAAAAAAAAAAATGAAGTATTTCATCTGGAAACAGAATCAACGTAGCTGAGAGCCACAGGCTGGGCCACCCTGGTGCTGCTGCTGCCCTTCCCGGCTCAAGCGCCGCTTTGGAGGGGGCTCAGCCTGCCCCTCCTCACGCCACCCTGTCCCAGCTGGCACCCCAAAACCTGGGCGAGAGCCAAGCCAAGCGGGGCTCGGGGAGCACCACGCTGCCGCAGTCCAGCTTTCCGGCTCTGCCTTCCCACTGGCGAAGGATTTCCCACAAAGAGGGATGTTCCACAAGCAGCATGTCATTCTTCCGCATTTATTTTTGGCAAAAGGCCCTGTTCCCACTCTAAATATTTTTCCACACCCTCCACACTGCTTCAACCGGTTCCCGTCCACAGCAGCCCTCTCCTTTCTCCCCAGCATGATGGAGTACTCCACCGAGGTGTAGCACCGCTCCCGGAGAACGAGGAACACGGACTCGAGCCCCCTCCCCAGCCCGGCAGTGCTGCGGGCGCAGGGGGACCAGCGCGGCACCGCCCGTGGAGACGGGACCCGGGCTGGACTCGAGCTGGGACGCGCCAACGCGGCGGTGGCTTCACGGGAGCAGGATGCTTTCCGCCCCGCACAGCTGCGATGAGGAAGCTGCGGCAGAGCCGGGGACGGTGCCTGCCCAGCACGCCGAGGCGCGGGGGAAGAGCTGCGGCACTCCGGACAAACCACGGAGCGGCATCCGCTCACGGGCGGGTGCGACACTGGTCTGCAGGGGATGACCTGGCTTCATCGTCAGCCACGGCCTTAACGTGCCGCTCAGCATCACCAGAAAAGCCGGTTACCTCGCTCCAGCTTCCCTCTGGCCCTTGTTTTTTGCACTTTGTCCCCTTTTTCCTCTGCCTTCGGTGACCTCCCAGCTCTTGCATCACCGAGACACAGAGTCCTTCTGCTCTCACCACACAGTGTTTTGTCCTGGGCTCAGCCCAGCCTCTGCCGCTGCCCCCCACACCCCCAGTCGTGCCCAGCTGAACCCCTGCCAGCACAATCCTAAATAAACCTCACACCCGCACGGAGGCAGGCAGCCGGACCTTCAGCTGCCGTCAGGTCACTGCGTTCACACCGGTGTCACCCCTGCCTCCCTCCTTTGCCATCCACATCCCAAATCACCCCCCAAACCTCGTTTCGTCTGAGCGCGGGTAAGCGGAGCAGGCGGGAGCCGAGCTGGCTGCGCCGAGCCCGGAGCTGGGGCTGAGCGTGGGCGCCGGCACTCGGCCACGCGCGGTGGGAAAGAGGCCGGTGAAACGTCCGGGGTGACAGAGCCCGAGCTCCACAGAACGTCCCGGGTGACGGGGCTGGCGAGGCTCATCTCTTCTTCTGAAACACAACCCGCCAGCCTGCACCCCGGCCCCGCCAGCCTCCTGTTTCTGGCTGGGCCACCCCCTTCCCCCCGGATCTGCAGACCGAAGGGTTTTGTCCGGGCAGAGGGCAGGGGTTGCGCCCAGGGCTGGGCTGGTGCCACAGCCAGCGCCTCCACTTCCCGAATACATGGGCATTCCCGCCCCTCGGCTCCGCGCTCTGTCTTTAGCGAGTGGGTTACCAGCGTTACTTGTGCTCCGGGAACGCTGCCTCCGTTCCCCGCTGCCCGGGAATGCCGTGCCCTCGGACACGGGGCTCCACTCCGCGTGGGCTGCGGGAACAGCCCCCCGATGCCCTGTGAGACGCCCCACACACCTTACGCCAGGCCCGCGTGCCCCAGCCGAGCGGGGCTGCGGTACGGGGGAACCGGCATTTCCCTGCGTTTCGGTCAGTGAGGAAGGCAGTACTGCGGGACCGGCAGCGGCAGCTCGGTCCCTGGCGCTCTGACGGTCTTCGTAACCCCCAGGGCAAACCACCGCGGCGTTTCAACGCGCTAGAGCCTTTTTCCTCTTTACCAGAGATGGGAAAGCTTTAACCGGTTTGTAAGTCTCACCTCCATCCCCTCCTCTATGAAGTCACAACAGCAGCCTTGCTGTGCCGGGGATGAATTTTGGGAATAGACTGAGTAACACGTGGGAGCTGCAAGGGTGCCACAGCGTGAACAGGCGTGCATTCCTTCTCCGTGATACCGGTACCACGGGGTGGCTGGAGGAGGGGAGACCCCAAGCTGCCCAGGGGCACAGCCGCTGGCTGCCCGGCCCCCCTGCACCTCCCTCCATCAGGGACTCACCTGAGCGAAGCCTGAGAGTGTTGAGTTTGCCAGTGCTCAGCAAACCATGGCCCCAGAGTGCAGGCTCTCCCCAGGGCGCTGCGTTGAGCAACACCCCCAGACCCCCCCAGCGCGAGCCCCCGGCTGCCGCCACGCCCCGGGGAGCTGGTGCTGCCGGTGGGTGCAGGTTTCGTCTTGCCCCGACACCTCCATGGGCTTTTCCAGGCACGGAGAACTGGAATGATTCCTCCCCAGCCTCGTGCAACGCGTGCGTGCCCGGCTCCCCGGGGCCGCTGGGCCAGCAGGCTCGGTGAGTTGCCTTCCCCTCTTCTTTTTTCCTCTTTTTTTTTTTTTTTTTTTTTTTTTTCCCC
>JAAGAY010008033.1:0-14409 GCA_011801015.1 Ardeotis arabs
CAGCCCCACACACTTCCAGAGTTGGCTGTAGGGCTGATACTGCTCTGGGAGCTGGTAAAGATACGGGGCAGCCTCAAATGCCAGCATCTTGGCCACATCCATGAGCGGCACAAAGCGGGAGCCCACCAGGACGAAGGGCTCCCCTTGGGCCACTGCAGAAGCCACCTCACCCCACTTGGAATGATCTCTCAGGAGCAGCGTGTGCAGGTACCTGTAGCAGTAGGTGGTGCTGTCCTGCAGGGTCTCCAAAGGGAGAGCGTTGGAGCTACGGCTCAGTGCCTGCAGCTGCTCAAGGACTGTAGCTGCTGGTACCTGCCGGTCCAGCCCCAAGAAGGACGCAACCTCCTTGGGGAGGCTGAAGTTTTCTCCCAGCACTTTAGGAGCAAAGATAGGGTGGATGAGTCCCACTAGCGGGGCATGGAGGTGGTGGTAGAGCTGGGCAGCTGGCAACAGCACGTGTTCGCCAGTGGGCAGTGTACCAGGGAGGAAGGGCACAGTCTGGAAAGCTGCCTGCATGGTGTTGTTCACCCTCTCCTCCACAGCATCCCGAAGCAGCTCAAGGATGCAGGCAGCCCTCTGGCAGCCCTGGGCACGGTCCTCGGTCCAGATAAGCTGCACTGTCTTTGCCCGCTCCAGCAGCTCTGGCAGGGTCATTCTGTCCTTGACCATGCCCAGCCTCTCTAGTTGGCTTAGTATTTCTGGGGAAAGGAAGGCATCCCCGGTGGGGAAGCGCCCGTCCTTAGGGTCATACAAAGAGGCAGTGCGGCTTCTAGGATGCACCAGGCAACTGATGAGCTGCAGGTGGCCGTGAGGGGTGGCAGGAATGCAGGGCACTGTCTTCAGCACTTTGTCCACATCCTCATGGGACATATCCAGGGCATGGAGAAGCAGCGGGTCCCGGTCAACAACAGAGAGGTCTTCCAAGTTGGGAAGCACAAGCTCGCAGTAAAAGCGGGGCCAGTCATAGGTGCCAGCATCCACTGCCTTCCCGAGGCCTCTCTGCACGTGCTCCGGCAAGGCCACAGCTAACAGGGGACGGGGCAAGGTGGTGGCAAAGACACGCTTCGCCACCGCACCCAGCTTGGGGTGTCCGACCACAGCCTGGTGCAAGAAGCAGGCGTCCTGCAGTGAGCACCATGAGCAGCCATCAGAAAAGAGCTTGGGGCCATTCCTGGCTGCCACAGCCTGGTAGAAACCAGTCACAGCCTCCGTAAAGGGGTAATGGGCAGTGTTAGTGTCCGGCCAGAAGACATGATAGTCATAGTTCTTCAACTCCCCTGTCTCATGCATGGTGCGGAGGTGCTCCAGTGCCCGGAGCCAGGCAACCGGCACAGCATTGCGAAGCAGCACCCGGTTCCACTCACCCCGCTCCGCGGTGTCCCACAGCCCCTTGCGGTTTGAGAGGATGCTGAAGGCCCCGTGCACGTGGATTGGCAGCCCTGAGGTGATTGGCATGGGAAGGTGGCAGAAGACTTGCCCCTCCTCAGCATCCAGACGTGGCACCCACTTGCCATCTGCTGTAAGGGCAAGGGGAAGGGCCACACCAGCCGCCGGAGGCAGAGGATGGAGCCCTGCCTGTGTATTCCGGCGACACAGTTCCAGACACTCCCCGTTGCCCTGACACACCAAAACTAGGTAGTGCCGTGTGGTCTTGCATGCCTCCTCCCAGGCCGTGAGCTGTTCGATGGCTGCCCAGCTTGGGGGGTCCCCAGGGGTCCCCAAGTCTCGGATCTCCT
Organism: Ardeotis arabs; assembly: GCA_011801015.1. Lineage (NCBI taxonomy): Eukaryota > Metazoa > Chordata > Aves > Otidiformes > Otididae > Ardeotis > Ardeotis arabs. Next base: position 1,737 of record JAAGAY010008033.1, read on the forward strand.
TTCGCCGCAGCGTGGCCAGACGCATGGTATCCTCTGCAGAGGTGGCCACGTCTGGCAGCATCTCCAGGGATATCTCCCTCACTCTCTGCAGGAAGAGCAGCAGGAGCCGGTTAGAGCCAAGGAAGCTGGTGCCAAGGGACTGGATGCGCTCTGTGCCAAAGGCCTCCGAGCAAATTTGTGATTTCACAGCTTCCTCTTCAGTGCGAAAAGGCAGGCGGAAAAGGCTCCCTGGAAAGGATCCTGGCTCAGGCAGGTGGCACCCAAAGATGCCATGGTAGGGCCAGAACTGCTCAGCAAAGGCACGGAGGATGCGTGGTCGGCTGGAGAAGTTCAGGCGGATGCCAGCGGAGCCAACCTTGGGGATGTGCTTGCCCAGATGGGTGCCATTGGGGTCAAAGATGAGCAGTGTGTCCCCACTCAGCACTGCCGGCACGTCTGTGACACGGTAGACAGAGCAGAAGCCCAGTCCAAAGCGCCCGATCTGGCCTGCTTTGCCCTCCTTTGTAGCAGCCCCAACCCGCGTGATGTTGCAGAAGTCATCCTCCGTGAACAGGGCATTGTTGTAGGCCCAGAGGGCTGGGCCATGGCAGGCAGCCATGCTGGGGTCTAGCAGCCCGGACGTGGCCTTTCTGCAAGGCCGGAGGTCCAGGAGGAAGCGGCACACAGTAGCTCCAGCATCCTCTGCATTCTGCACGATCTCTGCGAATAGGTCGCCCTCCTCGCCGTACTCCCGCAGGATGTTGCGAAGCCGTAAGGTGATGGGCTCCAAATGGCCGCAGGCCGCAAACGGCTCCGGCCCCAGCACCCGCGTACTGAGCAGCTCCGTGCCAAAGAATACGGCTGTGCCGGACGGCACTGCCTCGTGCACCACCTCCTGAACATCTTCCTCTGCCTCCAGCTCCATGTCCAGGTACACGGTAGAGGCAGCCGGGCGGAGGACAAAGCCTGAGCCCTCCAGGATCCTCACAGGAACCGGCACTGTGCCTTCACCGCAGTGCCCCCGGCTTTTTAGCCACTCCAGGACAGCTGCAGTCACCTGTAACTCTGCTGCAGTGCCAGCTCCGGAGTTGCGTGCGTCTATGTCCCGCCCCAGGCGCTGCAGGGCTGCAACCACCCTCTCCTCGCTCACCCTCGCCTCCACCCCCCAGGCCCTGAAGAGGCAGCTGTAGGGTAGGAACTCAGGGGGCACTCGGGGTAGCAGCATCCCCAGCTCCAGCTCCTCGGGATAACCCAGCACGGCATCACATGGCGGGACAAACCCGGCCCCAGTCCACACCACAGCATCATCCGGGGCGGCCTGAAAAGTCTTCAGGTTTTCCTGCATGTGCCGGTAGACAGGCTGGAGTGCAGGACCTACCTCACCCGTGGCCCTGCTCCCTGCCAGCTGTTTCAGCTGCTCCCACACTTTCTCTGGCGGTGGCGCCTGGCTCAGTCCCAGCTTCTTCTCTGCCTCTGGCACAAAGGCATCGGTCAGGTGCATGGCAAGCCCCACGAGGGACTGGTACTGGGTGGACCGCAGCTCCTTGGGGGGCAGGAAGGGCTGCCCAGGCTTTCCAGTGCACTTGGAACGAGGTACCCACGGCAAGGTCTGGAGCTGCCTGAGATTTGCCGCGCTGAAGCCATCCAGTGCCTTCGGGGAGTTGCAAACCTTGATCAGTGCTTGAGCCCTGTCCGAAGCCGCTGCCTCACCCTGACTCACACTTGCTGCAGCCTCGAGGATGTCCGAAGGCACCAGGCACCCCTCACCGTGCCGCAAGCCCAGGGCCCTCAAGGCACGGAGGACAGGCGGACTGCGGAAGGCGGCAGGAGGAAAGCACTCAGGGCCCAGCAGCGCCTGCAAGGTGCTCTCGCAGGGGTCGTAGAGGTCTCGCGGGCACTTGAGGCCGTTGGGGGTCTCCAGGAAGGCCAGCCTGCTGCAGGCCTCCTGGAGCGGGGGGCTCTGTGCAAAGAGGACGTCTCCGTGCTGCAGCACCCAGAGCAGCAGAGCCCGTGTCTCAGCCACTCGCCCTGCATAGGCGCCCCGGGCCACCGCTCTGATGGCCTCCAGCGCCACTTGGGCTGCACTGATGAGGGACCGCCGGAGCCTCCCCAGGAGCCTCCGGTCAGCTTCGTCGCGGCATCGCAACACGGCCTCCGGCAGCACCACATCTCTGGGCAGCTCCAGCTCTGGCTCCAGCGCTGGAGTGGCACCGGCGGGTACCAGCTCCGTGGGCTGCGGGGTGGCCAGGCAGGGCAGGGGGCTGAAGAGAGGCAGTGCAGCCAGTGTGGCCATGTCGTGCTCTGTCAGGGATGGGACGTCTGCCAAATAGAGCCGGAGGGTGACCACGTCCGCAGCAGGCAGCGAGGCCAGGCGGGAGGCCACAACTGCAGCCCCTTGCCTGCCCAGGGCCCGCAGGGCATTGAGAGGGGATGGAGGCAGAACATAGCGGGACAGGGAGCGGTGCCACGTGCCTGGTGGCACCACTGGGCAACCTAGGACCTCCAGGACAGAGGCCACAGCAGGTGGCAGGCACTGGTCCTCCCACTCCTGGAAGATAAGACTGGACTGGGGTATCAGCGGAGCCAGACGGATGCTGGGGGCACCCAGTGGGGACAAGGGGATGAGAGGGAGCCCCTCCAGAGGGCCCAAGTCTTCCACGTGTTGGGCCAGGAATTGCCACAGGGTTGGGAGCCAGGAGGCTGGGGGCTGGGGCGGGCCTTGGGCCGGGCACCAGGTCACTGGGGTTGAAGGCTGGGATGTCCAGGTGGGTGGCAGAGCCAAGCGTAGGGTCTGGGCCATCACGGCTGGGTCCAGAAGAACCAGGTTGGGGAAGAGACCTGTGTGCAGGAGGCAGAGGCTGGACGAGGAGCACGTGGGACCTGAGACCTCGCAGGGGAACCCAGAATGTGGGGGAAAGAACCTGAGGTCTGCAGGGTATGGGGGCCCCCCATACTGGGGATGGGGGGACCTGGGCTCTGGAGGGACCGTGGATACCCTGAGTAGAAGGAACAGGGGAACCCCAAACTGGTGGAGAGGGAGGAGATGTGAGAGGGAAAGAGATTTTAGGGGGACCGGTACTGGGGGCACAGAGGTCCTCAGATGGGGAACACAGGGAGACCCATGATGCGAGGGAGCACAGAGGGGACGGGTGAATGTGGGAAGAACTGCAAGGATGGGAGGGTTCCCAGAGACACAGGGCGATGGGGGATAGGAGAGGTGCCCTGGGCTCAGGTAACACACCCTGAACCGGAGAGACAGTGGGGATCTACGGCGCTGTCGAATGGATGGGGCAAGCCTGGGGAGGGGCCCGGGTGTGTGCAGGGAGCATCAGCACGGGACAGGGGGCTATTGGGGATGCAAGGTTGTACAAGGGTGTACAAGGGTGCCTAGGGGTGTTGGGGTTTCGAGGGAAATCAGGGGACCCAAAGGTGGCCCAGAAGCCCCCCATCTCTTACCCGCCTTGGCAAGGCCCCGCAGGAGGCTGTCCAAGCCTGGCTCCAGGTCCGAGGGCAGGAAGGACGCAGCCAGGCCTGGTAGGAGCTGCCTGTGGGGACAAATCCAGGTGTTGGGGGAGTAGAGGGGTAACGGGGGGCAGGCAGCTTTCTGGGCACCCGGCTCAGCTCCCACTCGGTGAGATCGGAGCACAGGAGGAGGGCGGTGAGGCACCCAAATGTCCCTGGCCCCGCTTTCAGCTCAAGAGTGGGAGCTGGGCAATCGGCTGGCCTGCCCGCTCCAGAGGGAATGGGGCTGCCTGGGGCTGCGGACTCACCTGGGGCAGTCGGCCGTGTCCGCGTAGACGATGGCTGACGCAGTTCCAAAGGCCACAAAGGTCCCGTCGGCGCGAGGCAGGAGGGGGAGACCCCGCAGCTCGGCGTGGCGCCCGTCCCCGGCCACGTAGCGCAGCAGGGAGAGCCGGGCGGCAGCTGGGAGCCCCGCGTCCCCGTGGCGCCGCAGTACCTCCCGCACGTGGCCCGCTGTGGCCTCCCGCACGCCCTCTGCCATCCCCAAAGCCAGTGCCCTCCGGACGTGGGCTGGGACCTCAGCTACCGGCTCCTTGGCTGCCACCAGCAAGGCCTGGACCGCCTGCCGCGCGGCCGCGTCCCCTGCAGCCTCCGGCAGCAGCACAGCCTCCGAGGCCCGCAGCCGCTCTGTGGCCGCCTCTGTGGCTGGCATCAGGATGCGGGCAGCTGCCAGCTCCTGGCAGACGCGGGTCACCAAACTGTGGATGCGGCCGCAGCTCGGCGTGCGCTCAGGGTCCGGCCAGATGCTGTAGGCGTCCGCGCCAGGCAGAGCCGTGGCCACGGCAGCCATGTGGCTGTAGACCCGCGGCAGGAGGCCAAGGAGCAGCAGGGCGTTCCAGCGGGCGTCTTCCTTGCCCTCCTCACCCTCCTCGGGCCAGCGGAGGTGGCGGCGGTCGTCGGAGAGGAGGAAGGAGGCGCTGGCGTGGACTGGCAGTCCTGTGACCGTCTCGTCTGTGGCTGGTAGGGGTAGGAAGCAGCAGAGCCGCCCTCGGCAGGGCCCACGGAGGGGGTGCGCCAGGCTCAGCTCGGGGCAGCACCCCAGCCCTGCGCCCAGCGCCACGGCCGGCCCCTCCGTGGCCCTGCCCGTGGCCACCAGCCACTCACTCCCATCGCACACCCCATCTCCGTGCAGGGCCACCAGGCACCATGCCAGACTCAGCCCCTCGTCCTCTGATGGCCCTGGGACAGGGAGAGGCTGAGGAGAGGCCTCAAGGGTCCCCATGAGGCTCTGGACCCCATCAGGGGCCACGCGGTGCAGAGCCACACGGCGGACATGGCGGAGGAAGAGGAGGGCAAGAGGGGCCTCGGTGAGGAAGGCCTGGAGGAGGCTACGGAGGCGCTCAGGATCAGAGACCCCTGCAGCGATTCGCGAGGGCTGGCGACGGAGGGGGAAGCGGAAGAGGGTGCCCTGGGCAGAGCCACGATGCTGTCCCACAGCTTCCAGCCCAGCCCAGAAGGGCTCGAAAAGGCCAGGGAGGTCCTTGGCTGCAGAGACGTCCCAGCGGGCGCCGGCACCTGGCAGCACCCGGCATTCGGGGTCCAGCACCCCCAAGAATGGGGGGCTCAGCACACCTGGCAGGTCTGGGGACATGGGAACCATGAGGCCACAGGGATGGCGTGGACACCACAGTTCATCCCAACCCATGCGTGCCCCAAGCGCCCACCCACTGCCCAAGTGCCCAGTACCCTCAAGTTCTACCCCGCAGTGCCCCCCGTGATCCCAGTTCATCAGCCCTGCAGTTTGCCACTGCAGCCCTGCCCTCTCTTGCCCCCCCGGCCTCCCCCCAAGCCTCCCGGTGCTCCAGATTTCTCACTTCAGACACAGCCCTCCATTTTGCACCCCCTCAGTGCCCCCCAGTATGACCCAGCACCTGTAGTTCAGTGCCTCCAGTACAACCCACGTGCCCAGTTCAGTTCCAGCTGAGGCCCCCAGTGCCGCTCACCCGTGAGGTGGTAGACTGAGGAGAAGCCCAGGCCAAAGCGTCCCACAGTGCTGGGGTCCTCTCGCTTGTGTGACACCCCCGGGCGCAGGAGCCCTGTCCAGTCCCGGGGGGACATCACGGCGTCATTGTAGGCCAGGAGGGCTGGGCCTGGGGGGGTCAGGACCACGGGTTAGGGGAGATTTGGGCCATGGAGGGGGGAGTGCCACCCACACTCAGTGTCCCCACTCCAGTCCCACAAAAACCCCCTCAGTGCCCCCAGTACCGCTGAGCCCTCCCAGTCCCCTCAGTGCCCCCAGAACACCTCACTGGTTCCAGTTCCCCTAGTCTGCCCCAATCCCTCTTCAGTTCTTCACCAGAATCCCCCAGTCCCTCCCAGTATGTCCCAGTGCCACCCCTGCACTTGGTCCAGTCTCTCCTAGTGCTCGTAGCATCTCTTACCCTGGGCTCCCTCCAGGCCCCCTCCGGCGACGTCAAACTCCCGCTCGTCGGACACAAACACGACCTCGTTAGCGCCGGCATCGTCCGCGTTCTGCACCAGCTCCTGCGTTCAGGGATCAGTGCTGGGACGCCTGGGCCTCCCCGGTCCCCGCAGTTCGGCACCCACCCGCTCTCCCAGCTGGCCAGCAAGGTCCGGGGGCTGGTGCTGGGCGAGGACCGCCCCCACCCCAGCCGCCTGCGGTCTGCCTGCCCAGCTGAGCCGTATGGCTGGGTGTCCGGGGTCCCACCTTGAGGATCTGCCCCCCGTCGGGGTACTTCTGCAGGATGCTCTGCAGGTAGTCGAGGAAGAGGGGTGCGCGCTGGCAGAAGGCCTCCCTGCAAGGCAGAGCGAAGGGGCAGGGGTGGGGGGTGGGGGCCTGGCCTCCGTGGGGAACCAAGGCCCCCATATTCTCCTTGGATGCCCCAGGATATCCCCCTCCTTGGGGGCCAAGGGCTCTGCCTCCTCTCAGGACCCACTGAACCCACCGCCGCCAAGGATCCCCCCACCCCAAGGCCCCCATCTCCTCCTGGGATCCTCCAGCAACCCTGAAACTCCCCTGTATGCTCCCTGCAAGCCCTGAGCCCCCCACAATCCCCAACCCCTTCAGTAACCTGAGTCTCCCCACTAATCCCTGAGCCCTCAGTCGCACCTGTAGCCCCCAGTGACACCCAGAACCCTCCAGCCATCCCCCCATAAAACTCCAGTAACACCCCAGCGCCCCCCTCCAGCCCCACTCACGTGTCCAGCTGCCGGAGGGCCATGACGGACGCTGCAGGGGAACACGCAGGTCGCTGCCGAGGGGCTGCCGAGGGGCTGTCCGTGCCGCTGCTCCTGGACGAGAGGCCGGAGATTCCACAGCGCGGTGGCCTTGGCCCTGGCCCCGCCCTCCCCGATCCAGCAGTTTCATTTCCCCGCAGCACACGCCCCTCCGCTCTTTTTTAACAGAAAAATTGAAACAGAGCAGTAGGGAGGCATGTGGCCAGGAGGATACAGCGATGGATCACGTGTGGGGCTGTGGCTACGGGGCAGGGATGTGGGGATATGGCTGTGGGGCAGATGGCCGTGGGGCCGTGGCAGTGGGGTGGGAGCCACGGGTGTACGGCTATGGGGTGACGGAGGTACACGGGACATCGCTATGGGGTGGGATTGCCGGGAGCAGGCGCACATCCCTATGGCGTTGTGGGACATGGAGACAGAGCTGTGGGGTGGAGCTGCTATGGGTCAGGGAGCCACGGGGATGTGGCTGTATGGTGGGGCAGTGCGGTGGGGAGAACAGGGAGACACGGAAATGGGGCCGGGAGGAGGGGTGACGCGGGGGGGATGACACGCGGGACATAGCTGTGGGGTAAGGGGGGACTTTGGGACAGGTCTGTGGGATGGGGCTGCTGTGAGGTGGGGGGGACGTGGCCATGGGCTGAAGGGCTGTGGTGGGACTGATGAGAGGGAAGGCTTAGCAGATCTCTTCCAACCTCCCGTGCCCCTGGTGAAAAGGAGACTCTGGGTGACCACGAGCCTACCTGACTCCCTCAGAAAGGTCACCTCTTAGAGGGGCGTCCCTGGAGCTGGTAGATCCCATGTGGCTTGTCCCCACGGAAAGGCGGCCAAGGGCATTGCCCATTCACAAGAACTGTGTGGGGACAGTGGGGTGGGAGGATACTGGGACCTGGAGGGCACTGAGAAAGGCGGCTCCAGGGACACTGGGACTGGGGAACAAAGGACATGGGCTGCCCCTGTCCTGCAGAGTCCCTCAGCCCAGGGCCAGTCGGGGCAGAGGGCCTGGTGAGGTGTGGGACCAGCAAGGATCCATGTTGTAAACTCCACTGGGCAAAGAGCTGGACCTATGGCCATCCACAGAGGTTTCTGGGGTGAGGTAGGACCAGGACATGTGTCCATGTGGGGAATGTGGGACAATACGTGTGTTGAGGGTAGGGAGGGACCAAGATGTATCTGGGGGCAACACACGGGAGCCAGACATGCGTGTGGGATGTGGGATGTGCATTTATGGAGGGCAACTCTCCATGCTGGTTCACACTCTCCCAAGCTCCCCGTGAGCCTCAGAGCTGTGGTGGGACTGGGGACAGCCATGAGCATCTGCCACGCGTGCCAGTGCTGGGACGTGATGTTCCTCCTCTGCAGGGATGGAGATGGGCCCCCCAGCAGTGCCAGGACCCACTGGCCAGCAAGGTGGCCAGTGGGCCACGTGCCTGCTGCTGCACCAGAAGGATGGAGCCAGCTGTCCCGCTGGAGGCCAGTGGCCCTCAAACTGGCAATCGTTACATTATGTGATAAAAAGCCAGCGCTCGGAGCATAAACGAACCATGGCAGGTGGAGGTGTGACCGCTCAGCAATGGTAATTTGTGACCAGGGCATCGTCTGGTGTGGAAGGTCAGGCTGCCCAACTGCAGAAAGGGTTCAACTGGCCGGGAGCAGGAGTGCCAGGGACATTGACTCCTGTTGGGAGTGAAATTTCCCTTGCTGCTGAGGTAGGACGTGCAGCAGCCTTGTCTTGTGGCCGTCGCGGGGCCGCCTTTGGCCAGTGGAGCTGGCGCTGGGGGCTGAACCCGCGCTCACAGGATTGGTGCTTCGGCGCTGGTGCAGGCGTGTAGAAGGAGCTGGCTCATGCTGCATCTTTTTGGACTCCTCGTAGAACCACTGATGGTGGTAGGACCGTGCCCAACGCCTTGGTCATTAAAGCTTTTTGTATTTCAGCTCAAATTCAGCTCGGGGGGTACAGTAGGGGGTACGTCCTGATCAGCCAGCGAGGAGAGCAGGAGGCCATTGGTGCCGTTCGTTTGTGTGAGCGCTCTGCGTGCCTGTGTCGCTCTGTGCGGCCGGTCGTACGTACACGTGCACGCATGTGTTGTACGGGTGTGCCTGCACGTCTGCCTGCGGGAACGCCAGCGTCTCCGCAACTGGTAGGACTGGGGGTGCGGAGCTGTGGCAGCCTCGCCTCCCTCAGGCTGTTGGATGCAGCAGCCCCTAACGGAAGGCGAAACTCTTTCCGTGGTCCCATGCCCTGGACTTGCACCCGGCGGTAGGTCTCCAGCCAGGGGACGTGAGAAAAGGCTCTGCAGTGAGGGTCCGGGAGTCCAGCGTGCCCGTGGATGGGCCCCGTGGCGATGCCACCAGCTCTCTCCAGGGCTGTGTGAGCCGGGGGGATTCTCCGCTGGGCACTGGTGAGGCCAGAGCAGTTTTGGTGTCCCTCAGTCCAGCGTGGACAGTGGGGGTTATTGAGACGAATGGGCCTGAAGGGAAGTTGTCCAAGGATGCCAAGAATTGGCCTTGGGGAAGGCAAAGGTGGGGGGGGGTCAAACAGGACACGGGGCTGGAAGAGGTGCCCCAGAAAAAGAGAAGGCCCTAGGGTACCCTGCTGCAAAACTTCTGCCCCATGATATCTCCAAGGGAGAGCAAAGGGGCTGCAGGGGGAAGAAAGAAAAGGGTCGGGAGGGTCGAGGGGGCGCACATGGGGCAGCCCTGGAGGAGCCCTGTGGCCACTTCGCCTTTCCCCGCTACATTACAGCCGTGTGGACACCATCGGCGTCGCCCCGAGCCCGACCGGCTGAGGAGGCTGGAGCCGGGCTCCGGGCCGGTGGAAGTGAACGGTTATTTGGAGTGGGGAATTTGCCATTGCTCCAGCGTTGGACTGGGGAGGCCCGGCTGGCAGGGGAATGGGGCCGCCCTGCAGGGTGGATCCAGACCTACGGACAGGAGGCAGCGCTGTCCCTCCGCCGATGAAGGACGCCGTAGGGCAGGCAGGACAGAGCGGCCCCTGAGGAGGCCGGGAGGGAAGCCCAGTTACTTCCCTCCTGTTCCGCTCTGCGGAACCACCCAACCTGCCCCGGCGCCGTGGGGAAGGGCACGGCGGGATGGGGCCCGTGGCTGGAGCCAGTGTCCTTTCCCCCGTCCCGCCCGGCCCGCACTGCGGTGGGGGGCACCGTGCGGGGCTTCTGCGCACGGCGAGGGGGCACGACGTGGTGCAGAGGTCTTCCCGCACCCCGGTGAGGAAGGCCCGACAACAGACGGAGTAATGAAATATCTGTTTCAACGGCATAGAGTGAAAAAAAAAAAGGGGAATATACATAACAAGTAAATCTTGCGCCCCTTCGGATGCTGGGCACACCTCCACAGCTGGGATTTGGGCAGCATGCCCGTGCCATGGGAAAAGCTGTGCGGGGCCCAGCGATGCTGCAGGCAAGTGGGGAGCCCTGCCTCCGAAGGGATGTGCGATTTACTTGCTATCCCTCCATCGCTTTTTATTCTGTCTTATTAAAACAGCTGGTTTATGATGCCACTTGTTCTTAGAATTTTCTTACCAAGATTCAAAGAGACTCTTGCGCTGTTTCTTCCCCCCACCCTGGTTGCAGAACATCACCCTATTTCGCAAGAGCTGAGAGGAAGCCATTTCCCCATCAAGTGACCACAGCCAAGAAAGAGAAACAAAAAGCCGATAGCTTCTGTCCTAAAGTACACAGGATCATAAGACCAGCTTGTCACGGGTGCCCAGCCCTGGGCAAGTGACTGGGACATTCTGGTTCCAGTTCAACCCTGCAATCGTGTCTGCAGAAACCCAAGCCGTGGGACAGAAGGTGGCTTGTGGCAACGCGGGCGTACCAGGACCCACAAATAGCCACCCGGCTGCTCAGCGCCTCCTGCCAACGCCTTCCTCTGAAGAAGTCCTGCTTGAGCCGAGGACAGAGGGAGCCAAGAGGGACGTGATGCTGCCCGTGACCCATGTGCTGGCCTTCGGTGAGTGCCAGGGGCAGTGTGGGCTCCCGCAGGGGAACACGAGGCATTTGAAGAGGCCACAGAGATGTTACGCAGCTGTTTCTCTTGCAGGTGCTTGGCTGGTGGCACAGAGCAAGGCTACACCAGGTTAGTGTCACGAGGAGGCAGACGGGGAGTTTGGACACACCTCTGGGCCCTCGCCCGTCTCCCAGGGCTCTTCCCCAGCCCCACAGAACAAAACTTGCCCTTGCGTGGAGGTGGGGCCCGGAGCCGGCTCCAGGCTGAGCGCCGGACAGCTGGGCACCGGGGCTCCCTGTCTGTCTGGCAGCATCTCTCTCCTTGCGCAGGTGCCCCCAGAATCTCCATCTCCCGGAAGCCGCCTGGCGTGATCCAACTGGGAAGCTCCATCACCATCTCCTGCAGTTGCCAGTGTGCCAATGGCACTTTTTGGCTGTACAGGAACGGCAAAAACAGCGCCCTGAAGCAGCACGGCAGCATGGTCAAGTTCTTCTTCAATGCCACCGAAAATGGCACACATGGCTACAACTGCCACTACGTGAAAGGCCACACTGTGGTGCACAGTGAAAGCCTGGACATCATGGTGCAAGGTGAGGGACGTGCTGTCACCCCTCCGCGCGGGGTCAGACACCGCACCAGCAGACCGGCACGCACGTAGCCGCTTGGCTTCCCCGTCCACGCGATGGGGTTTTTCTCTTCATTCCTGGCTTGGAGAGGTGGAGACCATCTTCACCTCTGCCTGAGCCAGGTGGTGGGGTCACGGAGGTCCCGGTGGCTGCTGGCACCGTATCAAAGCCCTGCACCCCTTCTCTCGCCCTCTCCTCTCCCCACAGAGCTCCGTCTCCCCGCACCTGTCCTCTCCGTCATGCCTGGGCAGGAGGTGGCCGCGGGAGCTTACGTGACGTTCCGTTGTACCACGGCATACGCCAGCGCTGGCTGTTACCTGTACGTGGAGGGCCGAGTCGAAACCCTCCCCAAAGGCCAAGACCATTTCACGCTCTCCCGTGTGCATAAAGGCGACGAGGGCCGCTACAGCTGCCAGTGTTTCACCTGGAATGTTTCATTTGAATGCTCTGCTGCCAGCAACAGCCTGGATTTGGTGGTGAGAGGTGAGACATCCCCCTAGCCACATCCTGCCCTTTTTTCCTCCCCAGCATCTGCCCCATCCTGGGGGAACTAGGAAAGAGGATGTGGGGGAAGGAAGCAGCTGCAGTAGGTGTCCAAGCAGAGGATTAGAGCTTCCGTCAGATGTGTTGGAGCCTTGCCAGCTCCTCAGAGACCCTACAGACGACCTGTAGACACGGGATTGCTGGTTGGGTGGGCAGGGGTCGGGGGACACCCATGCCTGCACCCGCCAGCCCCAGGGACACTCATGGGTCTCATCGCAGCCCAGCGGCACCGTCTGGCTGGCGATGGCGGGTGAGGGCCAGCTCCACGTTCCTGTCCTCCTCCCCGTCTCTGGTGACACTGGCCGGGGTGACAGGCCAGAGACTGTGGGCGGGGGGTGTCCCGGGGGCACAGATGTGGGAGGTGGAGCCGACAGGAGCCCCTGGGGCTCCGGTTGTTGCCTGGGAACTTCCCTTCTCCCCTCTTCGGCCCAGGAGCTCCCCAGCCTGGCCCCTTGTCCCCACGTGCCTGTTCCTGTTGCCCCCATGGGAGTCCTGTGGTCTGGGAGCCCGGGGGGCTCCTCCCAGGGACCCCCAGTGACCTTCCCTCCCCGTCCCCTGCAGATTACACCTGGGGCAACGCGGTGCGCCTGGCGCTGGGCGCCGGGGTCCTGGTCCTGCTGGGGCTGATCGTGGCCGAGGCCATGTGCAGCCACGGGCGCGGGCCGAGGCCCCGCTAGGCCGGGGCGCAGCGGGGGCCCAGCGCACGGGGAGCTCCCGGCGAGCAGGACGGAACGCGGGGCTTCCCCTCAGCGCCTGGCAGCCGGATAGAAAACACCACCGATAACAGAAATAAAGGAACCGCCCGCCCGGCGCGGCTGCCTCCGCGAGTCACTGCGGGG
>JAAGAY010008034.1:0-17502 GCA_011801015.1 Ardeotis arabs
CGCGCCCTATAAGAGCGCTCCCGCGGGAGCGGTGTCCTGCGCCGCTCCTCTGCGGTGGCGGTGGGTGCCCCGCGGGCTCCGCCATGGCCCCTGGCCCGCCGCCCCCCGCCCAGCCCCGGTAGCCTCAGCCGCGCTGCCGCCACCGCCATCGCCATCATGACCTCGCGGCAGACGGACCCTCCCGGTAAGGCGCCCCCCGCCCACCGGGCCGGGTAGGCCGCGGCGGCGGCGGGGCTGAGCGCTGCCCTCTCTGTTCGCAGCGCTGGAGCAGGGCGGCGGGGCCCGCCCGGACAAGATGTCGCTGCCCGTCGCCGTGCCGCGGCGGGCCTTCAGCTACGACGACGGCCTGGAGGACACGGCGCCCATGACACCGCCGCCCGCCGACCTCTGCGCCAGCGTCCTGTGGAAACAACCGGTCATCCCCGAGCGCAAGTACCAGGAGCTCTCGAAGGTACGGGCCGGCCGCCCGGGCCTGCTCCCCGCCCTCCCGCCCGGCCCCGGCACCGCCGCGGGCAGCTGGGCCCGGGAGCCCTCGGGAGGTGCCGGGAGAGGAGACCGGCTTTGCTGCCTGGCAGACACTGAAGTACGGTTGAGACAGGCGTGTGCTGGGAGCCTCCTCTCTTATGGAGATGTTTTTAGGTAAAAAAAGTTGCAAGCTGTAACCAAGTTAAGTAAACCAGAGGAAAAGGGTGGATTTCGGTTGGATGCCGGCTCGTTACTGTGAGGGTGGTGAGGTACTGCAGCAGGTTGCCCGGAGAAGCTGTGGGTGCCCCATCACTGGAAGTGTTCAGGGTCAGGTGGGATGCAGCTTTGAGCAACCTGATCTGGTGAAAGATGTCCCAGCCCACAGCAGCAGGGCTGGACTAGAAGATCTTTGAAGGTCCCTTCCAACCCAAACCATTCTCTGAAATGAGTATGGGAATGCTTTGAGTGCAGGGCTGCCTCTTTTAAATTTAGAGGCTGTTTTCTAAGTTTGAAGTGAAGTTAAATGTTGTTGAATGAAAATAAATTACTCTGCATCCCTTTGAGCGTAACCTCTACTTTTCACCTCATTTTGTTTTAAAATATTTTTTGTGGAAGAAAATCTGAAGTTGTGGTTTGGCACAAAAAGCATACTCTCCAGTCGGGGAACAGTCACTCCTGTGTTACAAGGAAGAAGTCTGTGTTTCACAGGATTTCTTGTTTTCTAGTGTTTATTGTCTGGCCCTTTGTTGCTGAGGTCTCGTGATCAATGGTAGCTGTGAGCATTAGATACGCTGAGCAAGAAACTGAAAATACAAGGGATAAGGATGAAAACAAAATCAAAACATCAGCTTCTAATCTGTGAGACTGCTGTTCTGTGAATAGTTTGTGTTTCTGAGCTGCCTGCGGAAGGGTGCTCTTGCCCAGTTGACCTTGAAGTCCAGTTTGCAGTTATGGGAATGGAAGTAGTTATGTTCTGGTTTCTTTCCTGTTGACCTTTTTGTACTTGGACTAACAACTTGTTGGCTCTGAGCCTGGTAGGTTTTCAAATGTTGGATGCAAGTTGCTTGTTCATTGTTAAAAATTCTTAACAAGCTGTAAGCGTTCCTGGGCTGTAGTGTGAACAGTGTACAGATTTCTTCCATGGAGTGAAGGCTGGCTGCTAGAGCAGCTTGGCCTTGTCTCGTTTGAGTAGTTAGAGATGGGCCCTGGCAAGGTGCTGAGATACTTTCATATCTTAAACTGTACCCTGCTTCTTCCCCACAGATTGAGGAAGGGGATGCTAACATGAATGCCCCTGTCATAACGCCTTCATCATCCACCGAAAGTGTGAACAAGGTACCTGTGGTGAAGGCCAAGGCCACTCATGTCATCATGAACTCTCTCATTACAAGTAAGAGCTCTCACCTCTATTGTGGTGGCTAACGGGGTGTGGGCACACGAGCGTGCTCCAGCTTGGTAATGCCTTAAGGTAACTACCAGAGTTCCTGGACAGCTGCTGGGTGCAGACTGACTCTGCTCTTGAGCTGTATGAGGTTTTTGTTTTGGAGGACGCTTCTAGAAGGAAGCGAGGAACTAGGGAACAGGCCACGCTTACTGCCTCTGTATTTGCAGATACTGGAGGTGGGTGGTGAGGGAGGAGTGCAGGGTGTGTTATCTGCTGATAGGACACTGCACTTCGTGCTGCCTTGTTGTTGGAGTGCAGAGGTGGCTGCTGCTGCTATCCTGTGTTTGCTTATTAACTTGCTGCTTCTGAATGAAAGGTAAAGCTCTAAAATTCACCAAAGTGGTGTGGAGACCTGACATACTGTGCTAATGGAGCACTTGATGGTGTTAGCAGCAGCAGCAGCTGTCTTGCTAACAGTAACACTTATAAAAAAACCAAACCTCATAAATCATGATGCTTTAAAAACAAACTGGGTCAGTTATGTGTGCAGAGAGGACATGCCCGTTTGCAGCAAGAGGAATTATTCATGTGTTAATCTGTCCCTGATGCCTCATCTTCTAGCATCTGGGATCTGAGCTTCATCTTTTTCTCTAAGCAGTGCTTGCAAAGACTTCTGCATTTTTGGACCAGCATTTTGGAACCTTTGCAGTTATTTCAGTCTTGACTCAAAAATAGCCAACACATCAGAAAGTAACATCCAGAAATATGGACTTTCTGCTAGAAAGCAGCTTTTGTTCTAGTCTAATCATAAAATGCTAACGTAGTTAAAACCATGATGGCCTAAAAATGTTCTTGTGCAGTAAGAAATCAGGAGCCCCAACCGACACCTCCTAGGAAAAATATTCAGTTACAGGTTGGAAATGAACAGGCAGATGTCCTCTAGGTTTCTTGTGTATACACTGCACTACCCCTGCAAATAACTTTAACGTTAGCATGGGAAGTGTTATCTGTTTTAAAGAGGACATTAGGCTTTTCTGGTAATCTTCTTGTGCTCTAACCTTTTGATTTTTTCTTAGTTCCACTAGGGAGTGAGCATCTTATCCTGATAGCATGTTGTGGGGGGAAAGGTGCTTATACTCTTCAGACCTGAAGTGGATATCCGTGTATTAGATGCTGGCTCTGTATTTGAGTGAAATAGCTTATTTTACCCAATCTAGAGTCACTGGGAGTCTTTACCACCTGTTCTGCAAGACTAGGACTGTTGGATTAACTAGAGTGTGCGGTCTGAGATGATGTCAGTTTTTGTTGGACAAAAAAACCTCCCTTGAATCTAGAGGGCCATTCAAAATGTCCAGCTTACTGGAGTCTCTTAGATTTCAGAAGTTGTAATTAGGAGTGGTGCAGCTTCTTGGGTGAGATGGGTTTAATTACAGGTGTTGCATTTGTAGTACATCTGGTGATCTGGGACAAATCACTACTCACCTGACTTGGCCATATGACTCAGGGTAGTTTTCAAGTCTGAATATCTCCTTAGCTTCATCTTGCTGCCTCTGTCAACTCATTGCAACGTGTAGGTGTGAATGATGAAAAATGGGTCTTGCATTCGGTTGCTTAAGCTGCCTTTGTTTGCTAGAGCTGCTTGTGGTGGCATTTCTGTGTGAATGTGTGCTCTTGTCCATTCCAGAGCAGACTCAGGAGAGCATTCAACGCTTTGAGCAGCAGGCAGGGCTGAGAGATGCTGGCTACACTCCCCACAAAGGCCTCACTACTGAGGAGACCAAGTATCACCGAGTGGCTGAGGCAGTCCACGTAAGGCTTGTTTTGCATTGGCTTTCTCCTTGTAGGCTGTGTGTTAGCTTAACACCTATCTGGTGACATAACTTTTGGAGCGTGTTGCTAGGACTTTCCTTAAACTGCTTCCTCTGAAGGCTTTTAGCTCACTGTGTAAAACAGTTTACCCACTTTAAAATGTAAGTTAGTGTTGGTCTTCAGTTCTGAAACAAACTTTTTTCTGAAATCTGTCATACTCCACAGTCATTTCAGACCATCACATTGTCTTTCCAAGTGGGGATATCCCTACACAGAATCTAGTTTCTTGTTGTACCTTTGAGTGGTGGCCTGCAGTTGACTGTTGTAACTGTTTGTCCCAAGAGAACTTGCAAACCGTGCATTAAACATCTTGAATCGGTATGTTTCTGATGACCTCAGTTGCCCACAGTAATCTTGCAGCTGGAGTTTAATAGTGAACTCTCCAAATATACTCCCACAAGGTCAAAGTTTCGGTAACTGCACTGGTGAATTGCGTTAGTGTGGCTTGGATAGCCACCGGAAACGTTCTGAGAAGGTGCTGTGTAGCTGGTGTTTGAACTATAACTGCCCTTTGAGTGATTTCTTCAGAGTTTGGTTTGTACTGTCTGACCTGTAAAACCTGGCTCACATACACCCAGTTCCTGTTTTTCTTGTGACCAGGCGCACTCTTCAAATGCAGCTCTTGGTGTTTTAGAGCAACGTTTCCATCCTGTTGTATGTAGATTACTTCTCAGGGTCTAGGACTCATAGACCTTGTACCTGCTGTATGAGGTCTGGTCTCACCTTCGGCACAGAACGTGTAGGACTGAAAGATTTGTCTCCCTGAAAAGAGCTGCAGACAGCTGTTTGCTGTGGCATTTAGACTTGTTACCAGGTAGCTGAGCTGATGTGTAAGCTAGCTCTGCCACATCTGCAGCCTCCCCATGAATGCTGATAGTGAAGCAGAGCATTACTGTTGGGTCGTGGCTCTGAACTGCTAAGTGAGCTGTAGGTATTATTTCACTTCCTCTGTCCTGGAGGATGTGTCTTGAGCACGGTGGATTTCCAGAATGCTTATCTGTGGAAAGAAGCTTAAGGGGCATATGCAAGTATTGTAATACTGGGTCTGGCTTTAGGTGCAGTGACACTTAAATCCTTTATCACCTGTGATATAAACAGTTGTCCAGTTTTGACTAAAACCGGCTGTTTGTTCCTTATGTCTTGTATTTAAACTCTGTTGCTTCTGTGTTTCTCTTGCCTCTCCTAATAGAAGCTAAAAATGCAGAGTGGAGAGATGAGAAAAGATGACAAACAGACGACTTCTGCTCAGTCCACTCCAAGCAGCACTCCCCACTCCTCTCCCAAGCATAAAAACAGGTACTCTGTTCCTGCCTCCTTTGGTTTCCTGTGGACTGAGGTGGGAGCTGCTACAAATAAACTTCTTATCCAGTGAGGGACTGTCTAAGGGGTGAAGTTCAGAGCCTGCTGTGGATTTGTGTTGGATAGATCCAAGTGTTGAAAGCTTGTGGAACTTGAGCATATGATTCTATGATCTTCATCCTGGGTGGTAACAAACCTATTAAGATTGTTTAAATTGCCACTGATAGCTACATGTAAAGTTCCTGGCACAGTGGGGCCACTTGAAGTATTTATTCTCATCACATCTCGGTGATTTTTCCCTAGGGGTTGGTTTAGTCAGGGATCCTCTGCTTCTATCACTGGCCCAGACTTTGTCACGGAAGCTGGTGGGGACAAATTACCATCTGAAAGATGGAGCTTTTTTGGACCCAAAGCCATCCAGAAATCCACCAATGATCCAGGTATGTCTTCTAAAAATCTCCTGCCCTGCCACAGCTAGGGGAGAACTGTCACACAACAAACTTGCTAGCTATTTCTGGAGCCTTATCCTGCTTGCCCTGTTACTTTCTAGGACCACCTTGTGAATGTATGCTATTCATATAATCTCTGTGCCTAAATGTAAAGCAGTTAGGTTATGCCAAGGATCTGAAAGCAGAAATAACTTGCACTGAACTGCAGTGGAAGGACAGGATGTGAAGGTGACGGCTTTTCACTTTTTCTCTGCTGTCTGGCGGAACCAGAACTGGAAGTGTCAGCCACAGGCACAGGGTTTAGATGACATGAGGCTGCTGGGTCTTGCACAGGCTTTCCACAACATCAGGCATCAGTGATGCTGCTCACTCCTGGCAGCACTGGAAAAAGGACTTGGCTAGTTTTCCTAGCTCTTACTTGCTGTGATTTTTTTCATCAGGAGGATTTACCATCCAATCCTATAAGGGTGCCCAGAAGCCATCCCCAATGGAGCTGATGCGTGCTCAGGCTACCAGGATGCCGGAGGATCCAGTCACCTTCAAGCCACCCAAAATGGACATTCCAGTCACAGAAGGGAGGAAACAATCTTCACGTTCCCATAATATCAAACCTCGGGATCTGAACGTGTTCACTCCCACTGGGTTCTAGGAAGAGTGCTTCTGGTGTCTTTAGCAGGCTACAGGCTGTCTTAGGCTCTGCTTCCCTGTCCCGTTGTGCTGCAGTAAAATAGGAAAGTCTCCCTTCCAGCTCTTTGTCTCAGAAAAGGAAACAGTTGTGACCATCCTAAAGCCGGTCTTGGAAAAACTCCTGTCTGCTGTTGCACCAGTTCGGTCTGCTAGGCTGCACCAGATGTGCTTCCTGGGACACTACACCACCGTAAAACTTGAACAGTGCTGTGTGGGACAGGACTGCGTGTGGTGTGCAAGCAGGCTGGCTTGTCTACCTGTAATCTGATTGTTTTGTCGTGCTCCGTGCTGAAGTACCCTCAGGAGGACGGTGGTTCTGTCTGGCATATACAGAATACCAGCAGAAAATAATGAAAACAAGCAAGGACTCAAAACTGGACCATTAACTGCCAGAAGGAAGTTGCTCTGGGAATGTGGTGGGTCAGTTTTAATAGTGGCACTCCCTTACTAGCCAGTGTGACCTTATAGTTCAACACCTAGAACTACTTTGTTGGAATTTTTTAAAAGGAAAGGTGGAACAGTGACCATTCTAAGATGCTCTTATCAGAAAGGCGCAGGGCAGAATCTAATGGGGCTTGGCAGGAATGAGGAAGAACTGCTTCTCTTCCGACTCTTCATGTTCCTCCAAAAAGGTGGAAAAGACCAGAGCTGATATGGCTTGAACCAAGTAATCCTCCTCTTCTTCTGCAAAACAACACTCTCCTGCCTTCTTCTAGACAACACTAGATGTTTTGGCACTCTGGGTGCTGCTTTATTTATTTTTTTTTTTCCTAGCATCCTGTATGAGTTATGTAGAAGTGTATTAGACACCAGGGGCACTTCTCAAATAGGGTTTTTTGTTTCATCAGCATTAAATGCATTTTGCAGGGCTGGAGGAGGACTGAGGGCAGATGAAGGCTAAACATTCCTCCCTACTATGATACAGCTGTGTGTAGGTTTGGTTTTTTTTTTGGCCTAGTCGGAACCAGTTACTGGGATCAGCTAACACTTGCTTCCATGAGAAGTGGAAGGAACCACTGGCTACTGTGTAATCCCGTAGGCATTATAGGCAGTGTTGCTCTGTAATCTTCACTGTTGTGTGGCAAACGTCTCCTGTCTCTTGATCTCAGGACTGTGTTGTAGAGCTCCTTCAGCCAGCAGCAGGCTCTCTGTAGTGGTGAGGTGGCAGCATCTGGTACTGGAAGCTTCTCTGTTGCCAGGACGTTACACAGAGGTTACTTAACAGCGGGTAACCATTGAGCTCTGGGGTTTCTGCCTTCTTAAACCAAACATTCCTCCTGGAGGGTGAGGCAGGGTTAACTCACTTGGCTAGCTGCTGTCACCTCCGAAGAAGTATGTTTTGTGGCTCTGCTTCTTCTCAAGCTTCAACAGCACTGCCAATGATATGTTGCGTTGAAAGTCTCCTACCCAGAGAAGCAGTTTTCACTGTCACCACTCACTTGCACCTTGGCAATCAGTCTCTCATTTGACATTAATTTATTTGTTGTCTGTATTCATGTCTCTAATGTGTATGATTTTTTTTTGTTTGTTACAAGAAAATAAAATCCTTGTGAATGAGGTCCTTTATGTGTGTTAGTGCTGGCACAGCATCTGTGGAAGAAATATGGGGCTGTCCAGTGAGTGTGGGGTCAAGGTTCTGCCTAATAAGGCTCTGGCAGCACTTGCACTGGGATAAAATATTTGCTCTGTAAAACTCCCTTTTGACAGGGATAATAGGTTTAAAGCCAGACTCAGTCATGTCTTAGGGCTTGTGCAGATGAAACTAAAGATGAAATCTTTGTTTTCTCCAACCTTTCAAATGGTGGTTCTTCATGTTCTTGAGATCGCTTCTCTTGCAGCTTGTGTGCTGTGTTGGCACCTGTACTGTGGAGGTGCCCACCTCCCAGTGGTGCGGCCATCTATGCTTTGCCTGCCTCTGAAAAGCTCTGGTTTGAGTGCTGTTGTAGCGTTTGTAGCTGCCAAAGTGCTGCTGATGGAGCAGATGTTTCTGCTGGGCTTGGGATGTCTGAGCTGAGCACTGGTGTTTCCTGTGCTCCTGGAGTGTTAGCAGAACTAAAAGTGATGAAATAGATCCTGAAGCACCCAGGTACTCTGGTGCAGGCTGCTGCTGCAGGTCTTGGTTACACAGACTAATCTTACAGTTCAGTTTGGAAAGGCTGGGGTTAAAGTGTGGTCTCTGTGATATTCTACTTCCTCTGCTTTACTCCAACATCATTTTTGGGGATATGACTAACTTATCAGAAAATAACATTCATAACTATGGACCTCTTGCTGGAGCATGGCTTTTTTTTCTAGTCTAATGATAGAAGCCTAATCCAGTTAAAAGGACCTAACTGGAAAATACATCTGAATGAGCATACCATGCAGGAAGAGCAGCTTCCTGGAGCTGGGAGCACTTGGAATTTGCACTGTTGGGAACGCTTCTGGGTACTACTCCCAACCCAGACTTTTTCACTTCTCCTGGGATGCCTTATTCCTGGATTAGAGGGGCAATGCCATGCAGATGAGTGGTTTGTTCTACACCTGTCCTTTGGGAAGAGGTTTTCTAAGGAACCAGGAGCAAACCTGTGAGACCCTTCCAAACACTTCTGGGCTAACTGGAGCCAGGCTTCTGGATTAAGCCTTGCTGTGCAGCAAGCACCAGGTCTTCAGTGTGTGCAGCGCTAACATCAGGGCTGCTCCATTCCTGGCTGTGACTGCTGCTCGATGCTCCTAGGCTCTGCTCTCCTCATTAGGGCGCTGCCAAGGCTCACCTGCCACAGGGGCAGATAAAGGGGTAGTGGGTAGCTACAGGAGTCTTTCTCCCACTCTCAACCTCTGTTGCTTCTGAACTATCTGAGGAGACCTTCTATAGAAATAACCTCATTGCTGTCTGTGATGTGAGTTGATGGCAGTGTATTTGCGTTGAATATTGATCTTCATAACACGCGTGCTTGCCTGCACTGCAGATACTTCAGTGCATTCTGGAAGAGGCACAGCCTTTTCAGCTGATGCTGCTATCCAGTCCTCCTCTTGACATGCTAATCACCTTGGGCAAAGTCACGTAGGTAGGTTTGATTTGGAACAAAAATGTTCCTGTCCTGAGGACTGATCAGCCTGGCTTAGGGGTCTCTGCGCTGTGAATGCCCTCATGGCAGCTCACACCTGCTTTTTGTCTTACATATTATCACCTTTTCCTAAATATTGAACAGGTATTTTGGCATTTTGCTTGCTGTGCAAACTATTGTCAGAGTTTATGGCTGCCTTAGTCTAATGCTGTCCCAAGGTACAGCTGACAGAGCTCTGCACTTCCTTTGGGCAGGGCTGGCACCAAGACAGAAGAGTCTCAGTAAATACAAAAATAATTTATTTTTTAAAGTGTACAAAGTGCCCTGTAAAACTGTAGGTTGAGGCAAAATTGAAAGGATAATCTGAGACCATGTAAACCAGACATTTTTCTAAAGAAATGTACAAAAAAAATCCACATGACATATGACACTTGAGACAGCAGCATGAGATGAGGGTTTTGTAGAGGAAACACAAAGTTCTTAGTGCCCCCTGCTGCAATAGTTGTCTCCATCAGGTAGCAGTGACAATGAGGAACAACTCCCGAAGCATGCACAGTTTTTCTGTAATCTGTAGGGGAAAAGGCTGCCCCAGGACCTGCTGCATTCGGCTGATTAAGTCCTCTATCTTCAGCTGAATGTCCACATGGCTGATGTCATCGCTGTCCTGGAGCTTGGGCTTGGCTTTCTGAATGATCAAGTCCATCCGGTCATTCAGTGAGCTCCGTAAGTGCTCTGCAAGAGGAAATAACAGCGGGAAGAGGCAACGCGCAGCGGGCTGCCTGACCTGTTCAGGGACAGATCGCAGCGTGCCACAGGCACTGCGCTGTAGTGAGAAGTGGTTGGGAACTGTGCTGTTCCTCTTGGGGTTATCCTTGATGCTTCTGCATGAGTAGTTTGGTGGAAGAAGGAGCTTTGCCCTCCTGGAGCTCAGTCTGCACATGGAGAGAGCCCAGGAAATGGGGAGGGGGCAGGGCTTGTAGCATCCTTTTCTCCTCTGCTAGTCGGAGGACTGGACAGCTGTCCAGCAAGGAAGAGTCTCCAAAGAGCTTAACAGCAGTGATTGTCAAGGGCTTCAGGGAGAATAAGACCCTAAGCACGTGTGATGGTGGGTTCCTCCACATTCCTCCAGGAGAGCCTTAATCCTGGGTTAAAGCAGCTGAAGTTGGGAAGAGACTTTGGGAATTTTTTGGTAAAATTACTCTAGGGAGTGTTTTGTGACTGTGCTACTCTCCTGGGGTCAGAAATACTGCTTCGTCCCTGGCTGCTGTGGGTGATGCTCCCTGCCCGGTCTACCAAGTGCTGAGTGTGTCCTGGCATTACCATCCCTTCGACTTCTGCTTTTCCTCCTAAACCACCCTATTCTTCCACCTGCTGTGTGTGCAACTTAGACAGTAGTGGGTACAGAGCACCCCCTTGTGTACTTCCCAGAGCTGGGATTGATTTTTTAAGAAGTAGCTATTTCTTAGGGGCTAGTTTAGCCCCTGGGAAAGCAGGTTGGGCGCTGTTCTTGATGCAACATCACTTCTTTGCTCTAACTGCTGGGAATAGTTACTAGCGTGGCCGGAGGCACGTTATCTTTCTAAGACTCAGTGGAGTTCCAGAGTGATGAGAAGAAAGGAGGAAAGGTATTTTGGCTGTTCTACTGCAGCCTCTTGATGAGATCATGTTTATTAAGGCCACAACAGGCTGCTTACCTAGTATTACATTTTGGTAACTCATCAGCAGCAAACTCAAGTACTGCAGCATCTCATCCCATCTTTGCCAGGTTGCTGTATCATCCTACGACAGGAGACAGTATTTGGGTATTAGAAGAGGTTTTCTCAGGACAAAACAAGGCAAAGGAGAGATTGGACTGGATACCTGGTATTGCAGCAGCATAGAGGAGTGGCTCAGGAAGTACAGGATCTTGGCCAGAGACAAGGGCAAGGTCGTGGGCACATCACAACTATGCTGGAACAACAGCTCTAGCAGTTTGCAGCGCAGGAGCTGGCTCTCCATGGTGTTCAAGAAAGCTTCCCTGGAAGAAAAAATGATTTACTCTGGGGGAGACAGCACAGCCTGACCAGGGAGAACTGCTCTAGCGTGTTTCTGGTGTTCTGCTGGTGCTGATCTGGTGCAGGCGCTGCCCAGCAGTGCAGTGGATGGAAAACTACCAGATGCATTAGAGCTTCGTTATGCAGCTTGGCCATGGACGTGTTTATGTCCTTAGGTCTGACCTCTGGCAGCTCGAGGTCGGTATGCTCTATGAAGCAAGCTTAGCTGCTTCACTGCACTCTGCCCAGCAGCCTGTGCAGAAGTTACCCATTCCTGCTGACTTGCAGGGAGCACAGCCAAGCAAGTGTGAAGTGGGGTCAGCAGCCAGCTGGATCTAGACCTGTCCTGGAAAGAGTGACTGCTTGGTTAGAATCAGTTTGGCTTGATTTGACCTGGTGTGTGCTCAGAGAGAGTTCTGCTTTTTAGCCCCCTGCTGGGGCTGGCAAACATGGGTTCGAAATGTCTGTGGGTCTGGTGGTCTCATGTCTATGCTAGAGCAAATCAGGCCCTTGTGCTTTGGCTTCAGATACTGCACTTCTTAGGGAAGCAAACAAAAGCGTGTCAAGGCAAAGCTGCAAGAACTGCGTCATATTTCTGATGAGCTTCTCGCTTGTCCCTGGGAATCAGGGATGTATTCGTCAGTACCTGACCATGCCGATGCAGAGTGCTGCTTTTCAGACCCTCTTAACAGTTTTAAGCTACTTTAACAAGTGGGAGAATCAACTTTTCTCAGCAACACATGAGCTGGGGAGATGTGTTCAGCTGGTGATGTTCTGTCTCCATGGGATCTGTCAGTCCAACAGCCATGCATTTTTCTGGCTGGGTCATAAAGGAGCCTGTCTTTCTATACCCTACGGCATTTTATGCAGCCAGACTTGGATGTAAATGGGGAATTAGACGATTGCTCACACGGGCAGATGCTGCCTTGCATATGTTTGTCTCACCTTTGACTCCTCAGGGGAATATTCAGTATGAATGGGAATATCACATCTGCAATCTTACAGGAGCTGCAGTTGGGAGATTTGTCCACTTCCACGGCGATGGACAGCATCCGCTGGAGCAGGAGTATCACCCTGGGTTAGAGAGACGGTCACCACCAGGAGACATTACCCCTCAGCTTGCAAAGTAAAGCAGTGGGGATGGCACCTCGTTCAGCCCCATGACTTGCAGTCATGAGGGACACAGGGGAACGTAGCAGGCTAGATTTGGTGTCTCTTGGTGGCTTTTGAATCTGATGCTGTTGGAAGCAGAGCTAATCCCCAGATGGGCCCTTGGGAGGTCTCAGCAGCTGTACCGAGCATTGGTGGAGCAGCACAGGGCAGCCTAGGCTGTGAGTCAAGAGCTCCAACCTTTTGCTACATATAAGAGGAGGACGCTCACTGAGCTGGTTTCCTACCAGGTGAGGAAATCCCCTGCTCACCAAGCGTATGTCTACCTCAAAGGAGAACTTCAGGTACAGCCTGGCTTCCCTGACCTGGCAGGGACACCCTGTCTTCTCCCTGACTTGGGCCTCGTGATACTGACAGCAGGGAGCCAGGAATTCTGGGACTTACTTCTGGGCGAAGAAAGCTGGTGGAGCCACCTCTGCCTGGTCAGATGAGCTGTGTTTGGCCCTTGCTTCTGCTGAAGAGGATGTAACTTCTTGTGGCTGGGGCTGGGAGAACCCAAATCCTGTAACTGCTGCAACCAGCCATTCGACCACCTCCCTGGTGGGAAAAACAGGAAAAGGAACAGAAACAGGAACGTTAGTGGAGACAGGACTGGTTTTGCTGCATTCTGGCCTCTAGATCCACTTGGAGCTGAAGAGAAGACTCCGAGGATGAATAATACGTCCCACCCATTTGGACAGGCTAGGGAGTAGCTTGGTCGAGGTGCAGATCTATACGCTTGTCAACAGGATTATCTCCTCCTCAGTCCTCTCCTGAAAATGCAAATCTGACCTCGTTCCTGGGAAAAGCCTGCTAGGTTGTGGCTGCAAATGCCTTGCATCATTTCTGGTGGTTTGCTTTTGTAAACCTGCTCCTGTTCATTATACTTGGGCCCTACACTTCCCTCTGTCTCCCAAGCCTGTTTCCTGGAAAGTCTGAAAGCCTGACCTGGAGTTTCGACAAGCATTCCCTGAGCCCCTGCCTCTCAGCATCTGGTTAGAGAACAGGGGAGGAGGCGGTGTCCCTTACTTGACATTGTTGAAGCACTTGTCACACGAAAGCATTTTCTTGGCAATCGACTTCTGCAGTAGGCGCAACCTCAGGTTCTGCTGGAAGTCGTCCTCCAGGGTCTGCACCACATACTGGAGGAAGAGGAGCCGGCCAGGGGGCTTCTCCTGAGGGGAGATGGAGATGGTATGAGCCTGGCGGAGCCACAGGGTGAGGAGACAACCTGCCTACAGCTGTGCAGCTGGTTAGGGAGCACCGCAGAAAGTGGGAGAGCCAGCTGACATTTGCTGCCCTCAGTGGCTGCAATAAAACTGCACGTTGGACTGGCCCGTTCTGCAGCAGAGCACGGCCATGAGGCCCTGGGGCAACGCTCACCCCCAGGCACCACGTACTGGATGATACCTGCCTGATGTGACACATGCGGTGCCAAGTACCTGGTCCTCCATGATGTACTTCAGCAGCGTCCAGTCCCATCCCACCGTGGCGGCGTTGGCTGGATGGAGCCTGCAAGGACAGCACTGTCCATTTGTGCTGAACTGCCCGACCGTCTGCCTGTAGGCATGGCAGCCACTGGCCCTCCCCTGGCCCCATCTGCGCAGCGGCCTGCCCTGCCGCCTCCTCTCTCCAGCTTTGCCTTCTCCCTTTCTCCTCCCCTGACCATGTTAATTTTTGGAAGCACCTGACTGGGGCCATACTCCATGCAGAGCATTGGCACTCCTAGGCCCGTGGCCTCACAAAACATTGGGACTCTCTGCAGGAACCCTGAGGGCAGTGGGGGAGCCGCTCCAGCCACCTGCAGCCCATGGCCCCTGCTGCAGCCCAAGGAAGGTGTCTCTGCCACGTCACAGCAGTGGAGAATGAGATCTGCACTTCAGGAGCAAGGCAAACACACTCCTCTGTCCTAGCGGACTCCCTGGTGTCACAGGCTGTCCCTGACCCACCTGTGGACAGCCCAGGGCATGCCTATGCTGGTAGCAGGAAGCAGGAGGATCCTGATAACCCAGGGGAAATTGCTCCCTGTTCTGTGGGTGAGGACCATGGAGAATAACCTTTATGCTGAGGCAGGCCCAGAGGAGCACCTAGCCAGCCCCACGGCACCGTGGCAAAGGGAACACGTACATTTGGATCTTCATCAGCAGCACGTAGGTGTCCTTCAGGATCTCCCCTTGGTGGGAGTTCAACAGGATCTGTCTGATCAGGTGGGAGATGATTTCTTTGGGGGGATAGTGCTGGCGGGAGATGAACTCGCTCAGGAAATGCAAGGTGCCCTCCAGGAAGTTCTCCTCCATGGTGGTGTGCACCATGCTCAGCTTCCCGCTGGGGATGAGTTCAGGTTTCCGCTGTGTGCAAGGCAAGGCAATGGGTGAAAGCCGGCTCCCCCCAACATATAGAGACCCAGCTGTGATGTGGGGCCCACCGTGGAGGGAATTGCAATACCCAGAGATCCCAACTGCCTGGCAAAGCTTTCCCCAAAAGGGAAAGTGGAGCAGGGGCTGGCTCTGCTCCATCCTCTACTGAGGGGGCTGCTCTGAGCAGGCTCCAGCTGGGCTTGGCTGCTCTGAACCCCGTTTACCTGCTGTGTTTCCCTGTTGGGTGCTACGCCTTGGAGGAAGAGGTGCTGGACTCCGCTCCTCCTGAAATAGTGCAGTTTGTTCAGCCAGACCTTGCTGTCAGCCTTGGTCCTGGCTGGAGGAGTCACTTGCTGGATTACTTCATGTGGCGGTAAGTCACCTGCTTCCAGCAAAGGCCCTTGAGCCTTCCCTGGGGTTGTGGGGACGGCTGGGGCAGGGCTCAGCCTCGGCGGCAGCTCCCTTTCCTGGCAAAGGTGGGGAGTCTCTTCCTCCAGGCCACTGGCTCTCCAGCTGCTGCTGCTGTCCAGGCTGGAGGGGGACAGGGACAGCAGGTCTGAGTCCAGCTGCATGCTGGCCAGGGAGCCCAAGTCACTGTTAAAGGTGGTAGTGCTGCAGTTCTGCTCTGGGCTGCAGGAGGAGCTGTGGCGGCTGGAGGCAGGAGAGACGCTGCTACAGTTCTCCACTCTTTCTGCCGTGTCCGTGGTGGCACTGGGCTCTGCGGCAGTGCCGTGACAGGGTGTTGCAGGGCTTGGCCCCGCCGTTGCCTCCGTTTTTTGCTTTGTGGTGGAGCAGAGTTGAGAATGGGATGTGTGTGTTGCTGGGGCAGCAGGTGCCTGCCCAGGGTCCTGGTCAGCCCAGCCGGTGGTGTGGGGAGGGCTGCACGCGTCCTCCGTCAGGTCGATGATGGTGAGGCTGCTGCACGGTGCTGGGTCTGCGCTCGTGTCCTCGCAGGTCAGATCGATGATCTCCTGTGGGGACAGAGGGGACAGCGCTGTCAGTGACAGTGGCACCTGGGTGCCTTGGTCCTCCCCTGCCAGAGACCTCTGCTATGGTGGCACCGTTGCCCCAGCCCAAGGGGGAAAAGGGGCTCAGTGGGACCAGCACAGGAAGAGAAACCAGGGGCAAAGACCCTGCTGCCTGGCTGAGGGGACAGGGCAGCCCTGAGCTCTAGTGTTGGCCTCTCCCAGCAGCACTGCTGAGCCTGAGCCCAACCTGGGCTCTCCTTCCCTGCTCCTGGCAGAAACAAATCCCCCGCTGCCCCCAGGGCTCCTTGTAGGAAATGGCTGTGTCCTCAGCTCCAAACACCTCTCGCCTTGGCCCAGAGCGGGCGCCTGGCTGCCTGCTCAGCTCCCTCCCAGGGTGGGGAAATGCCAGCCCCACTGAGGTGCCCGGGGGAGGGCAAGGGAAGCGCAGCGAGTGCTCCTGTCCCCAGGGGCTCCTGCCTGGTGCTGGCAGGAGCAGCGCAGGATCTGAACCTCGGCGCCCTCCCCTGCGGCACAACCTCACCCACTACAAACACAAGCTACCTTCACATCCATGGCACCAAGCCAGAGCTACAGCAGCCCCAAGACTTTGGGGACTCCCATCCAGGACTCGCCGGGTGATGCAGCACCCAGAGCTCCAAGGACGTGCCTGTCCGAGGGGCAGCAGGAGCGGGCAAGGGAAGGCAGCTGTGCCCGCACCCCTGGCAGGCAGGACATGGTGCTTCTCAGGAACTCAACGTGCCCGGGAAGGGTCAGAGCCTGTTTGCTCTTGGAAGAAAACCCCTCTCAGCATCTCAAAGCAGGAACATGTTTTGCGGACAATTTAAATCCATTTTTTTCCCCTGACTCAGAGCTGCTGCCTTTCCCAAGGAGGGGCTGCATGTAGCCTGAGGAGGTGGCAAAACCCAGCAGGCCTCGCGTGCTCCAGGAAGCCGGTGGAGCCAAGGAGGGCTGGCGGCTGCCCCGGCTCCAGCCGGCCCCGCTGCACCGGACACTGCGGAACAGCCGGCGTTTGAGAGCTGAATCAGAACGGGCGCCAACGGTGCCCGGTGCCGGGGGCAGACAGACAGTTTTCCCTGCCTGGGGCTGTGCCTTGCTGGTGGCCTCGTGCCCTGAACCGCTGCCGCAGCAGCCATCGTCCCCCGGTCTGCGGGGTGGCCCAGGTGAGGGGGACGATGGCTCCTCCACCACAGCCTGGGGCTGGGCTTGGACCCTCCTCGACGTGCAGCCAAGGGGACTCGGAGGGGTCTGGGGTCTTCCTGTGGGGATGTGGCCGGGGAGGCTGGGACGCGGGGGGGGGACACGCTTGGGAACCAGGCCCTGCTGGGGGGACCTGAGCCCTCCTGGGGGAGCTTGGGGGGTCCTTGGGGGATGCAGCTGAGGTCAGGACTGTCCTGTGAGGGACGTGACCGAGGAGACCGGGCTCCCCGGGGACACAAGGCCGGGGGTCCCGGCCCGGCGCCCCCGCCAGGCCCGGGACACGCGCTGCGGCCCTCCACGGTCTTCGAAGCTTGGTGTCCCAGCGCGGCTCCCGTCCCCGCCCGCGCCGCCATCTTTGTGAGGGGCAGGCGGCGCCGCGCCCGGCGGGAAGCCCCGCCGCCCCGCCCCGGAGGCCGCCGACTCACCGCGGGGGGCGGCAGCGCGCGCCGCCGCGGCGACGAGCGGCGACAGCGACGCCGGGACGGCGGCAAGCGGCTGTCCTCCGTGTCCGAGTCGCTTATGAGGACCACGCTGTCGGCCATCTTCGCGGCGGGCTCCGCCCCCCACGGGCCGGCGG